>LVTN01000554.1:121548-145147 GCA_001649415.1 Musa itinerans | reverse complement strand
CCCCCCCCCTCTTAGTGCCGCTCCGGTCCTAACAAAATGCACTTTGGTTACTTAACAAAAAAAGTATTCTCCCGCAGGATCGTCAAACCAACCCGTAAATGCTGAAAGTGAGTCTCAAGAGAAGGGCCGTAAATTAGATTATCATCGAAAAATACCAGCATAAATTTACGAAAAAAACTCTGAAAAATATCATTCATGAGACTTTGAAAGTTTGAAGGAGCATTAGTGAGTCCAAAAGGCATTACCAAGAATTCATAATGGCCATTATTTGTGCGGAATGCAGTTTGTGAAATATCGTCTTCACATACCCGAAATTTGGTGGTAACCAGATCGGAGGTCCAACTTCGTGAAGACTCGAGCTCCTTTTAACTCATCAAGAAGTTCATCCACCACTGGTATTGGGTACTTGTCGTTGACGGTGATGTCATTTAAAGCTCGGTAGTCGATGCACATCCGTCAAGTTTCGTCCTTCTTGCATACAAGTAGCATCGGTGAGAAATATAGGCTGCAACTTGGCCAAACCACCCCTGTTTCAAGAATCTCTTTTACGATCTTTTCAATTTCATCCTTCTGGAGGTGAGGATATCAGTACGATCGAGTGTTCGCTGGTGGTTTGCCCGAAAGGATTAGAATTTGATGGTCATGTTGCCGCATAGGAGGAAGGTCGCACGGCTCAGCAAAAATATCGATAAATTCAGCAAACAATTGGGTGAGATTTTGATCTTTAATTTCTATTTTCTTCCCCTTTGGTTGCCGCTGGAGATGCATCAAAAAGCCACTATTTACCTTGTGCAAAACTTTCTCTATTCGTTGGGTCGAAACGGTGGTTCATTTAAAAAGGAAAAATGCATTACAAACAAATTGATTTTGATTTATTTAATGAAATCATGTTTAATGATTTAATGATGCATAATGATGTAATACGTAATAAAAATGTTAAAAGGGTTGATATCATGCTTAATGAGTTTATAGTTTGAAATTGTGCATGTTATACCTTGAAAACTTGAAACCATGTTTTGGTATCATGCACAAAGTAATGATGCATAATGATCATGCTTAATGAGTTTATATTTCAAAATTATACATGATGATTCCTGTAATTTGTGGCTTATCGATTTTGTCATAATGAAAGTTGCTTTTCAGTTTTAAACATTGATGAATATTTTTATTTGGCATAAAAATTTGAGCATGCTTATATGAAATCAATCATATGAATTGAAACACTAAAAAGAGGAAAGCTTTCTCCTTGAAAAATTTTTTTTTCTCTACTTTATCGATTTTTTAAAAGGGAGATTAATAAATCTATTTATATTATTTTATAAATCTCTTTGAACTATTAAAGTGATTTTGATGACTTAGATTTGAATGAGTTATTAATCCAAATCACGATCTTGATTTCTCGATATTTGATACTTGAAATCTTTCTATGAATTGAGATCATTTTCTCCTTGTTTCTTTTTGTTATTCACTAAAGAGAATATTTATCAAAATGAATCATGTCTTTTGGTATTCACATGATCTTATCTTTCATGATATGATTTTTATAATTGTTTGTATTCATGAAGTATATCTCCTCACCAAAATTTTCTTGTTATCCTTCATGTGATAATATGAAATTATGCAATACTCATATGATATTATGTTGATACATACAAATGAGAAGTTATGATCATGCATGGTAGGATGTAATGTAATTTGATAAATTAATACCATGTGAAATATTTATAATTTGGAATGATCCATGCAATACTTATGATTTTATTATGATGATGTATATGATGAATTGCATATGATGTGAATCATGATTAAAATTGCTTTGACTTGAATTCAATTTGAATTCAAGGTTTATCTCAATTATGACATATTGAAATAAGAATGATACTTTACTTTTGTCATAATTTAAAAATTAATGTAAAGGAAAATAAATTGTTTTTATTCGCTGCACTTATTCACCCCTCCCCCCCCCCCCCCCCCTCCTTAGTGCCGACTCGATTCTAACACGATCGTCCGACTTACATCCACTACCAACACCTCCTCTAATGAGGTCACCGATTTCCACTATTGATGTTTCATTAAGGATAAAGATCAATCACACCTTTACAGAACTTTCACAAGTGGCTTACTCTCCTTTTACAAACTTTTATACTTAGAAACGATGGAGGTGAACTCTCAACTTTTGCAAACTATTTCACTATAGTTTCGGTTCAGTTCTTATTACTTCTCTGTTTTTTATCAATTGAGAAGTAAGGGGTATTTATAGCCCTCAATTGGCTTCAGAATTGGAGCCAAAAAGTGTCATCCCATATTTTTGAGGTATTGACAATACCACCGCCATTAAAGACTGTGTCATGTCACATATGTCATCACTCACGTGATTGGCTTGTAGGGCACCTATGAATAGCATAGAGAACCTAGCTCAAGCACCATTCCATAGCCTAAGTCTGTTCAGGTACATAGCACACAAGTTACGACTTTACGTAGGTCTGATAGAGTACCATATCCTACTAAGGGATATGTGGGATATATCAGAATAGAGGATGTTAGGATATTAATCCTCGAACCTATGAGGAGGCTATAACGAGTATAGACTCAACGAAGTGGCAAAAAGTCATAAATTCTTATATGGATTTCATATACTCCAATAAGGTTTAAAACCTAGTTGATACACCCGAGGGTATCGTACCCATTAATTGCAAGTGGATATTCAAGAAGATCAGAGTAGATAGAAAGGTAGAGACCTAAAAAGCGAGCCTATTGGCTAAGGGGTATCGTCAAAGGCAAGGTGTTGACTATAATAATACCTTCTTACTTGTAGCATGCCAAAATCCATTCAAATTTTGTTAGCTATTGCAGCACACTATGATTATGAGATCTAGCAAATGGACGTGAAAATCGTGTTCCTCAATGACAACCTTGAGAATGAGGTGTATATGATACAGCCTAAGGGATTTATGTCCAAGGACTACCCAGATAATGTGTGTAGGTTGCTTAGGTCCATTTATTGAATAAAGCAATCTTTTCGAAATTGAAACATAAGATTTGATGAAGCGATCAGATCTTATGACTTTGTTAAGAACGAAGATAAGCCTTGTGTGCATAGGAAGGTAAGTGGGAACGTTATCCCCTTTTTGGTGCTGTATGTGGATGACATCCTGATTATTAGAAATAATGTAGGAATGCTCTCCACAATAAAGGCTTGGCTATCTAAACATTTATCCATAAAGGACTTAGGGGAAACATCTTATATCTTGGGGATTCATATCTATAAAGATATACCCAAAAGAATGCTTGGCTTATCACAGTCCAAATATATAGACACTATTGTCAAAAGGTTTGGCATAAAAATTTCTAAGAGAAGTCTCATACTAATGAGGCATGAGATACCGCTTTCTGGGAGTATATCTTCAAAGATTCCTAAGGAAAGGACAGACAAGGATATGATACCCTATGCCTTAGTGATAGGGTATATCATGTATGCTATGCTATATACTAGGCCTGATATAATACATGCTGTTAGTCATAGATGTCCTACAAGCCAATCACGTGAGTGATGGCACATGTGACATGACATGGACTTATTTTGTTGATTATTATTATGACATCTTCTCACTTTATATTGTTTGATGCATAAATATATTATGATATCTATAGATCTGTGCAATGAGAATCATATTGTGATGAGATCACGATAATGAGACTAATTCACCTTTAAACACAAACCCTAAATAATTCTAGTCATAGGTTACTCGAGAGGGACATCGAGATAACTGGACAAACTGATATGTTGTATACCCGTCCATATGATGGAGGCGGCTAGTCTCATAATTACTTGTGTGAGGATATTATGGCTATAGTGCAAGTGCTCATTGGAGAATGAGTTCACTGATTAATCCGCTCACGAAATACGGGATGGCTAATGATCTCTCATTGTTAGACAACGATTCCATCCCAATGGTGTACCTGGTCCTTAAATTTGAGACACCAATGATATCTTGTATGAGTAATCCAGTCTTTGATACTAGACTTATAGGTTTGAAAGTTCCAAATCTAGCACAGTCAATCATCGAGAGTGGTACCCAACCTCACGAGGCCTATCGAGTATCGATAAATGATCATTTGCTCTCGGTATCATGAGAGGAATATCTCATATGTTCTTACTCAAACAAATCCTTAGCCGAGGTTTTTAAGATTAAGAGAGAAATAGTTCTCCGGGAGAATCCGATTAGAGTGGGGCTCAAGGAGAAACCGTATGGGCCTGATAGCATCATGCCCGGTATACAATCCCTAGGATATTAGATGGATGAGGGACTATAAGTACACAATAACTGAGGACAGATATGTCCAAATGATTGGATTCTCTTGTATCGTTTGGGGGCTGCGGCGTAATGGCTTAGTACGTCCGCAATCGATGAGTCGAGTAAATTATTATGGAGATAATAATTCACTGAGTCAGGAGTTCTAACAGGTATGACTCACGACCAACTCGATATTGGGCCTAATGGGTCACACACATATGATAAGTGTTGCGATGAGAATAAGTTCGGATATAAGATATCCGTCGGAGCCCCTACCTTATTGGATATCCATTAAGCCATTGAATTATCAGATCATATAGATGAGATCCAATAAGAGCTAATAAGATATTATTGGGTAGAGACTCACTAATCTAAGAGGCTTGGATAATTAAATAAAGATCCAATACCCAATAAGGCATGATCCATTATGGTTAAGTTGATAAGGGCCATGAAGGAACTAAAGAGTCATAGGCTAGGTTTTTTTTTGCTACCACCTCCTATTCTCCTCTCTCTCTCTCTCTCCTACTCTACCTGCAATCCCTATTTGGGACGTGTGGATAACAAGAACGGGCAACCCCTTCTTGATTGCATGGTGCACGTTATGAGAAGGATTATGCAACGATTTGAGAAACGTTTTCGTAGCCCTTGTCATGTGGATCACCGCTAAAGAGGATGATAGTTGACCTCCTTTATCCTCTCTCATAGATCTATAGAAATTTAAGATAAAACTCCTCTGAAGGATCTCAACCCTTTGATATGCTGAGTCATATGCTAGTCATGTTTTCAAAAGATAGCCTTTTCAATTTAGTAAATGTTTTCAAAAGATGCCTTTTCAATTTAGTAAATGTTCCCCGTCATCTAAGCCATTGATAGTGTCATCGCAATAGAATCAGAGGTTTAATTTGGGAAGTTTGAGGAGAAATGAACAGCGGATATGAAGGTCACCCAAACACGTGGGAGCAATAATACGTCAGACGCCTAAATAACATTAAATAAGGCTCCCACCATAATGGGCTACAGCTATGGTCGTTGGGTGTGAAAACTTTTTTGCTTCTGGAACGGTTTTTCGTCATTTTTTTCTTTGTTATTTATGTGTTTCAGATGGTTCCCACTTGAACTGTTTTGTTTCTTACGATAGTATTTTCTTTTTTGTTTTCCTTATTTTTTGTATCACTTCAGCGATAACAAAATGAGTGAGGTTTTTAATAATATTTTCTCAAAAAGAGCAGGATCCTATCTTCCAGTAGAAATTTTGAGTCATGAAATACAGGAAACTCTCCTCCAAAATAATTTCATTTAACACATTACCGTAAAACAAATCATCACCAAAAAGATATGATTTATTTTACAACCAACTTCCACAAAGAAATTTGGAGGAAAATCAACAAAAGAACTCTCCCAAGCTTCAAATTTTTTGAACTAAATAATAGGTTTTGCTTAACAGCATTAACACTAGAGGATGGTTGGTAGCACATAATACAAATAACAGTTACTATAGTCACCAATAAGACATTCATTTTTTTTTTTAAACTACGGAGCTACTATTTTATGCCATCATGATAACAAAGAGAAAGTGTATTTATGCCTTTGTCATTTTCATAGATCAACAAAACTTTGCATCTAATCAACCATGTTTATACTGCATACGTACACAGACCTAGCATCTAATGATTAGCCCCTATAAGTGACACCATTATGAAAAAGGATGGTTGAGCAGCCTGTCTAATGGTCCACATTTTATGATGGACACAAATTGTTCAAAACAACTACGAATTGATCAGAAACACTTAATGTGCAACCTTATCTAGGTCGTCGCACTATGATTAGTAACATATACAATGACCATGAATGAAAGATTGATGTAGACATATACAATGACCATGAATGAAAGATTGATATATATAATCCACATAGCCAATCAAAACCTACGAAAAAATGTACATGAATTATTGATGTAGCAATAAAACGAGCAAGAAGAATACTCTATAGTTGTTGTACTCCTTCACTTTCAGTTGAACCTCTTTCCTCGACGCGCGTCCATTCACAGCGCCAAGAAACATCTTCAGGAACCTACCTATTCAGTAATCATACCAAATCATACACGCACACGCATGACCTCATTGAGACAATAAAAGAAAAAAGAAAAACCAAAATTAGAACCAGCTAGGGCAAAGATCTAGAACAGTACCCTGAGCCTTACTAGGAAGAAGGGACGCGGCATCATCATCATTGAGGGCATACCTTCTTGCCCTGTTCAATTCTCCCTCTACCTGTGTTATAAACAAACCAAATTGCTCGTGAAACATTTAACGTGCACATATTCCAGAAGCACTAAGAAGGAATTCTGATCACCTTCGCAACTACCATCGCATCGACGGCGGCGTTCTTGAGGGAAGTTTCGACGGAGTATCTTAGCTTGCAGATGTCGGAGTCGATCGCAACCGCGCGGTGGCGGAGGGATTGCTCGTCGGCGGAGGACGTGGAGATGAAGGTGGCAGCGGCGTCGTGTAGCTCGCGGGCCCGGTCAGCCAGCCGCGCAGCCTCGTCGGCAAGTCCCTCGCCGCCGTTGGCGCCCGCGGCGTCGTCCTTCGCTCACAGAGAGCGGCGGGAAGGGGAACAACACAGAGAAAACGAGCGCCGATTTGTGGATGAGAATATAAGAGATTAAAAAAACAAATGAAAATATACGTGCCTTTCTTTTGGGGATGAGACTATAAGAGGGATTAAAATAACAAATGAAAATAATAAACGTGGCGGCTACCGGCGACCGCTTATGGTGTGAAGAAGGTGGTGTTTGCAAACGAAGGCCCTCATTCCTTATCTCCATTTCTTGCGAGTGTGTGGAAATACAGTGCACGTGTCAGAAAGGCGGCCTACGTTGGACCAGGCCAGTCCACCGCCTAAACATCCAGTTGGTAGCAGGGGTTAGCTGGACAAGAAGTTACATGGATGGGCCTGGCAGATTAAGAGCCCACTGATACCAGTGGGTAAGTTAGATATTTGGGAAGTCATTATCTATGGAACCACAATACACTTGTGCTGTAAGTGTTATCACTCATGATTAATAACGCGTCTCGCATTTTGTTTAAAGGATTTGTGCATACCAACTTGGTGAACTGAATGGAGATAACTGTTAATCGATACTTAAGTCATGTCCAAAGAATAGGTAAATTAAAATTCGTAGATTGTGATGTGGCGATTAGGTTTTAATAAAAAAACTAGAGCCCATTTAATCCGCTGATACGATTAGATTGTGTTTCCTGAAACTTGGGTTAGGAAACTAAACTAAGCACCAGAGGTATTAATCCAAGTTCCATCCAAAATTCATCCGACTCAACCCAATTCGACAATCTGAAATATTTAATTGTGTGGCTCAATTCGGTCCAACCCCAAGCAGGCTTAGATCGCGGTCTAGAGAAGCCTCAATCCAAGCTCGGTTCGAATTCAGCTATGATCTGAGAATTTAATTGTTGAATTGGTTTAGAATCGTCCTTGAACCCGATATAGCACTTTACACTATCTTGGAATGCACTGTTGACAACGTGAAGGGTGATTTCTGAACTCTGTAACTTCGTATCAGAAAGCTGGTCATGTTTGGCGTACCTGGGAAGCAAAGGCCTCTTGCAAAATAAAAAGGGACCAAGGTGGATACTAGGGATTCGTAAGAAAATAAGGATCTGAAAAGACTTCTGCTTGACTGAGAAGATAGGTTTCAGAGTCTGAAGCCATAGCTTACAAGATTTTGAATGAGAATGCCAGTGTTGCAGAATTATTTAGTCATGACTTCAGAACCTGGAAAGCAGAGCTAATTGGTAGCATTTGTTGCCAACTGTTAGCTTTCTAATCAAGAACATCCCTGTAAGCATTCATTCAGTCATTCATTTTAAAAGTTGTTGTCGTGTTGCCACTGAAAATAGGCGCCATAAATGTGGTCAGGAAATGGAGTCTGAGTTGCACATGCTCGAGGAAAAGGTGGGCCAGAAGCCTCCTGTGCGGCACTCCGATGCCCGTAGGTATGATGTGGGATGTTTCTGCTGCTTCAAAAGTGGGTGGCTCATTTTGTGGAGCTCTTTTGGACGAAGAAGAGCAGGGTTTTTTGGCGTCCGTTCACTGGGCCTCAAGGGGTTAAGGAACAAATATATTAATTGATAAAAAAAAAGATTTATTGATTAATCAGATACCAGCTAATTCCAGACAATCAAACATGACACAAATCAGAGGGAAGTAGGCATATTTACAGCTGAAGGAAATGCGAAGGCTCAATGTGGATGCAGCTTTGTCGCCCAGGAAAGGTTGTGGGCTTCGATCAAATATGCTGGGATCACAAAATGATGGAGAATGTCATGCGGCAGGAGGCTGAAACGATTGCGTTTAGAGCTATGCAAAATTTATATTACTGATGTCGGTAAACAATTGTCAATGATATAATAGGGTGGGTAATTTTCATGTTCGAAATGAGAAATGTTCCCAGAGATTATAAGAATGTTGTTGCCCATTTTTCAGTTCAACAGGCCTCGTCTAGGACTAGTTTTTCTTTTGCAAGTATTATTGTGAAAGTTGCGTTATTTCTGATTTAGTTTAAACAAATGTGTTGTTAACTCTTTACAAGCAGATTCAGCATACGTCCAAATGCTAGGAAACTCAATCCGATCGCACACGCGTCCCGTAGAACTAATTAAAGCGCAGAATGCATAAAAAGTAACACTCCTTTTGATGTGGCACATGAGGTCCCTCGACCCACCGGAAAGCGAGGCAGCAGCCATGAGTCAAACTTACACTGATGCCTCTCTCTCTCTCTCTCTCTCTCTGTTTCTCTGAGGTACTTCTTTCAAGGCTTGCCGTGGAAGCCTCGTTAGACCGAGTTCATGCCAACTCAATAACACTAATATCTTCCATTTAATCCCCACGAACAGGCATCACTGGGGTCTGCCACAGGTGAGAGTCCAAAAAGCCATTAAGACAGGGCGCTGTACGTACGTGCTCTGCCTGCTGTTCGGCCCTTTCTTCAACCACTCCTGCACAGCTTTTCCTCAGAGAGCGGACAATGGTCATTTATGGAGTAGGAGAACGGATTCCTAAGAACAATGGGAGGTTTCGGATTCCGGGCTGCAGGAAAGACACCAAGAGCGAAAAGGGCGTCCCTTCTTGAACACTGTCACGTCGCCCCACAGATGGAATGACATGATAATATTTAGTGGGTGGGTACTGCCACCAGGCGTAGTAAAGACAGGCAGGGGATCGAGGAGGAATCGACGTTTACGTGTTGTTGGGTTGTGCTGTGGACGGGTGATGGATGGATGACGGGCCGCGTTCCCGAGGAGCGATCACTGTGGAGATGATGTTGTTTCCGCGTGCCGTTCATCGCTGCGATGGAATACACGTACACAGCGAGGGAAGAAGAAGAGCAGTGTCTTCTTCTTTGCCGGAGAGAAGTGCTGATGGATTTGATGGAACAATAGACGTTGATTTGCACTTATATCAGACACTAGCACGGTGATGGAGATGCCCGATTGACTGGAATTAGCCGCGCTGGTCGAGTGGTATCGTCTTCTGCATGCTTCTCTCTGTCAAAATTAATCAATGAAGAGTGTGCCATTTGCCTGCTCATACTTTTTTTTGAAGGTGACAATAATATACTAATTGTCAACCCCATCGTCAAGGACTGCCGACTGTCCCTGGTCAATTATGACTGTTTGACCGGGTTACTTTCTGAAACTTGGTTTGAAGTAAATTGCCACCCTATGTTTTTTTTTTTTTTTCCAAATGACTAATCAGATTAATTTATTTTTATTGTTCACAACCACGGATGCAACGGGATAAAAATTAGTGCGACTTACCTGCATGAGTTCACACAAAATTTCCTACTCATAAAACGACTCGCCCTGTATCCTATCCATTCGAGTCGTTGACTGTGATAGGATGTGGATTTGATAGTAGAAGAAACATATCCGTATCCACTATTATGTTAGCATATACAAATTCAGATGGGATCATGTATGGATACTACATTTTGCAACTAATTTATCTAAAACAACTAACATTTTAGGTAATATGATAACCTGAAACAATATATTAATTATTTTTTTGGACAAATAATTCTACTGCAAGATAGTAAAGATATAGAAAATGTATGTTGGTCATTAAAATGATCAACTAATTAATAACTTTTCTTTGACTAACATAGGCATAGATATTTTTAGTAATTCAGATATGATCGGAACTGAATCCATAGCTATTTGGAATATTTCTAATAATCGAAGTTAGATATAGATATAAGGCAGCTATTTTATATCGACTAATTTTTGGATCCAACTAATCATATCCCCAGGTTCGAGCAAGCCTGGGTTTATCCAAAAGGGCAGTTGGCTGATTGACCTTCCAAGACTACTTGGAAGGTAGCTCAGGTGAAAGCCTTGGATGCCACATAAGTGACTCCAGCATACGTAGACGCCTTCGTTAATTGCCTATTTTCGCTTGTGTCGGAGTTCGACCAACTTTTACATAGATTTAGATTGGAGTCAAAAATAGTCCTACTTGACATTCCTTATCTCGATCCATCATAAATCCTTCTAAACTTATTTAAGGACTCTTAATCTGTTCAGCAAATCATCAATGCAGAAAAGATCGAGGGAACTATGGGTGGTTTTCAGGTATGAACATTTTGGTGTTTGAATATTCACTTACCTTCAATGTTGTTGTGATTATCTCATATTATCACTATGTGACCATCGTTCCGAACGGGCTATCATCATAGTCCAAGAGACAAAGGGTTTCGAAGAACTGATAGATTCAGTGCTTGTCGTAAAATGTTGTATTCTTGATTGTATTTGGTTGGCCATTTGATTATATTTGCAAACATATTGCATGTTGTATACTTGATTGCTTTTGGTCGGCCATCTTGTCGTATAATATTCTCAAAAATATATTTTAAGATATAACATATTTTATTTCACAATTTTTTTGAACAATAAGTGTGCATATGCATACTCTAAATCATCCATCTATCTTCAATCTTTCATGCCTGTATTCATCTTTTTCATGAGTTGTAAAATGATAATCTCCCTGTGCCGATACATGTATAGGGGTGTTATAGTATCTAAAAAATGGTGGTGATCTTAATCGCCTTGAGATTACTTATAAGTTCTGGGAAGGAATACAGAAACCAAATGACTCATATAACAGTACTCCTTTGTGACTGGCCATCTAAAATGGAGTAAATTTTGGAGAGGGACATGAGTGGTCCATGAATCTAAACTCTCACCAACAAATGATCACTACACTAAAAAAAGTAGAAACAATTAATAATAACAAGTTATTCTACAAATTAAATCACCTTCTGAAATTCAGGTCAACTTCGATATAGAGAAATATAGATATCAAGAACTGCTTAAAAATCTTCTAGAAAAAGTCGGGGTAGAAAAATTAACTTAAACGAGCATATTTTATTTGTTGATTGTTCAGTCAACCTTCAATGTCTGAGTCAACCTGTCTGCTGAATGGCTCTTCATTCAGCTTCGAAATCAACGCGCACGGTTATAGTTATGTGATTTGACTGCGCATTCACAATGAACATAGAATAAACAGTAGCAATTATGCGTGACATAAATCTCTGCACAAGTTGAAGCAATTGAGAAGTTTGCACTCATCAATTTGAGGCTTGGATAACCAATTTCTTAAGAATATGAAGTTCCATGCATGTTCCTGCCAAATAATAAACGTAAAATAGGATCCTAATCATGGAAATAACTCGCTCTTCTTTAATCTCCGCGCAGGAAAGATCGAATCATTCAGATAAATGGATGTGACCGAAAGATGGTTGTTAACAACAGTTAAACATACAACAAAGCTAAGCTGGAAGAAGAGAATTCAATAGAATGCATGTAACGTATTCCGTTTGCCTGATGATTTGACCAAAATGATGATAATGAAGAGCATGATATTGTAATTTACTAATGAAAAATGTATGCGAATAAATAAAAATGGTGAAAATGATCCATGAAGAATTGATGAAACAAGCACAAGAGAAACAATTCCAACATTTTAGTCACTTATCTGTACCGTTCCAGTTTCATCCCATGTTTGGAGAATTTAAAAAATTAAATTGAGTTATAAAGGTTTGATAGAATATATTTAATCTGGACCATGACAAACTTATTTGAACTTTTCGAAGATTAGGTGATATCTTTATTAGAATAGTTTCTCGCCTAGATAATTAAAACATATTTGAATAAATAGGGATCCAAGTTGTTGATTGTGATTTTTAATCATAATTTAATGTAACTTTTATATAATTATTCTTCAAACATATACTAGATACTGTTTGTGTAGATTTTGATTGTCCAAGTTAAATGGTGATTCAGATCTATTTGAGGTTCATTTCAAGTCAATCTTACTCCATATCACTATTCACAAAATACCAAAAATGTAAAACTAGGTTAGAGCAAGTATGACAAATGTCCATCTGATGGTCAAGTCAGTTTTTGGGTTCGATCCGATCGAATTGGTCAAATTGATTCTCCAATATAGAAGTGACATAGCTCGTAAAAGTATACCTAGGTTCCCCTTTTTTAAGTGACTTGATAGTTATCCCTAAAATCATCAATGGCAAGAGGATAACGTGCGATGTTTTCAAGTGGAGACTTGGCTTGATATTCGGTGAACCTGGTACCCACGTAGACTGGTTGTGCTAATCATGAGTTTAGACGATCGATCATTCAGCTAAGTATTACCCTACAACGAGTACATGTCTCACGATCCAACCATCACTTGTTAATCACGTGTGATCCCCATGTTCTTTGGTGGTCACCATATTGGCCCATTGGCTTGTTAGCCTATAGTTTTATTGGCCGATCGATCATATGTTACCATGTCATGGTGTTGTATTAGATATGTCACTCTTCGATGCAAAAAATAAATAATTTTTTTTACATGTATTTGAGGTTCTTAGTTAGTCAACTAAGTAGATTTTAGCAGGCAAAATCTTGGATAATCAAGAAAAATTATGTCCAAGATGTTAGAAAATAGTATATCCAAATGATAGTAGTAGGCTTGCATGAAAAATTAATTTTACCAAAAATAATGGGTTAAGAGTTCTTTATTCGAAGGCAACATCAGTTTAGGATGCCTACGATAGGTGAAAACCAACTAATATTTTTAGACATAGCCAATGGAGACTTTGAGAAATAATGTCCATTAAAGTTTAAAAAGAAAATGAAGAAAAAAAATATTGTTGATTTTTCTTTGAGAAGTTCTATTTTGACTTGATATAGTTCTAAGGGACCTAAGATTTTAAACGTTTCCATGTGATGGTTATCAACTTATGTGCCAAACATCATCAAACTGGAAGTAGTTTTTACCCTTATGAAATTTGTGATAACCTAAATATGTCCACATAACAGTGAGGTTTAATAACTTTCTGCATGCGTGTCCTATTAATCCGGATTACCCATATATTAAGCAAAAAACTGAAAAATAATAATTACCTTTTGGAGAAGAGCAAGATGTTGTTGAATAATCATATGTAAAAAACTAGTTTGAATCTCAACTTTGGTGTGATGATATCCTCATCCAGAGATACAACTACTGGTATCACCTCTCGTGGGAGAGACTTGAAAAAATCTTTTTCATTATACAAGTAACAAAGTAATTGGAATGGAATCAAAAATAGAATGGAGAAAGAAATTTTTTTAGTAAAATAAAAAAATGAGCTAGACCCTTTCTATATATACACCAGTAGTCATCTCTTAGTGGACACATCACAGTGGAAACGTCTATCAAATCCCAGATAAGGCCTGATGGCCATGTCAATGGAGTAACAATTGAAGAAATGTAAATAAAAAAGCAATTGAAAAAAGTGTCAGACAAATGGTTGAAAAAACGATGGGAAAAGTCCATACACTTTGCTTGAAATGGTCTACTTACTTATCGCCAAGTACACCATCTTCTCATTTTTATATTTTGCTTCAAATGGTACGGGAAATTTTTTCCTCATTATGTATAAATAATCACTGGTAAATTCCAGCTATTTTTGGTGATCATTACCTCCAACAAATCATCACTCAGTTTATGAGAGGGATTATTCTTCTGGTTCTGTATATATCCAATCCAATCCAGATGTTTCATATGATGAGCATGCAAGTTTTTAGGTTAGGATCTTGCTGATGTTCCAATTGATATTTTTCGCATCCTTATTATTTATGTTGAGTTAAGATTGCATGATGCAAGATTATATCAATTGGTTTATTATTAGTGTTGATTTTAAAATCCTAATGAACTAATTGCCCAAAACAAATTTTATAATATAGAGGTGATCTAGAGCTTAAGAGCTAGAAAAGGGAACGACTTGGTTAGAGCTAGAGAGTGAAGAAGGAATTGATTTGTGCACCGGAGATCGCAGATTGAATCTATTAAATATTTAGCTAGAAATTGCCATAATTCATCAGAGATATTGGAAGAGTGTTAGAAATAGAGATTTTATTGATTTATAATTGTGTAATAACGATTTTTGAATGAAGATGGCTCTTGCATGGTACCATCTTCTCATTCAGTTGTGTCATAACATATTAGGCAGTGCTTTTCACCATGAAAATATTGATTTTATGTTCTTTTAGCTGTGCCCCTCTCTCTCTCGCACCCCCCCCCTCCCCCCCACCCCGGGGGGGAACCAAAAAAACAACGTGTATGTAATCGTACGTGCACATGCATGTGTATATGTGTGCGTATGAACGTGCATGCATGTGTGTACGCGTAGGGGAGCGAGCATGTTCATGTGTCTTTCACTACAGATGTAAACAACGTGGGCGTTGGTGCTATATATGTGCATGCTAAATTGCAAGCATCTTCGCTTAATTTATAGCGGAAGAAAGGTCTAAAAGCAATGGTGCTCTCTCACTTTCTGCATGTGTATTAAAAGTTCTCGAGACCGACAACGGTGCAAGTGAAAATGAGATGTAACCAATAAGATGTTTTTCTTTTAAAAAAGAAAAAAATATTTAGTTAGATAAAAACGAAAGTGAATACAATCGTTCGCGTCAAAATGAATCAAAATATTAAAGCGAGAGGTCACTCGTCCCTCTAAAAGCAAAAAAGATTTGATGTTTGGAATGTTGCGCGTTATTGGCTGGTCTATAACAAAGCTAATTGTTTTTTTTCAAATAGAAATGTCTATTTAACTAGACATATAGTAGTTACAAGAATCACTCAGCTTCATTAGAATTTAGAGGGGAGGTATCATTAAAAAAGAAAATCTAACAATTCATCCTACCAAAATTTGTCGTCTAATGGACGACTTTGTTACATTCCCTAATGATATGATAATACAAAAATCATCAAAAAAAAAAATCTGATAGTAGTATTATATCATTAGTCGCAATCTCAATTCTCCAAGGAGTACAATTCCTATTGACGATCTCCACAAATTATCTGGAGTTAAGCTCCACCTAAATAAAATAGATGTCTTTTGGTAAAACCTTACATTGCCCCTCCCAAACCACCGTTGCTTCACAAAATGAACTATAAGTATCGTCCACAAACCCCGATGCTGCAAATAAATGAGAATCCCGAGCAACAGCGCCTTTGACTCAATTATATTATTGATCACACAAGTCGTAATTACTGATTCTACATCATTCCATTGTGGGTTTTTTTTTCACTTCACAATACTTGAGTAATCGCTTCAGGCCTTGTAGAAGAAGAAAACAATGCTTATATCTGCATGTAAACCACAATTTTAAAGAAAACAATATCTATCCTACAGTTAGCATTGTTAAATAAATCATCATTTCTGTACTTTTAAATCTATCATAGTATAAATGCACTCAAAACTTATATCATATATTTTGGCAACACTCCCCCAGGTGAGCCTGATCACCCTTCAACCAAGCATCATCTATCCGATCATCTCTCTAAGTAAATTGAATAAACAATTGCTCATACAACCTCAAAGAAAAAAAATACTGATAAAACGATATATTCCAAACGGCTATTACACAATGGATACAAGGTCTTTCAAGGAATATTATCTTCATTCTATCAATAGTTAAGAAATGACGGTGCAAAAGCTTCTAATAAAAAAATTTAATCTTGTGAGACACTAGGAGCCTCCACAACACTCTCTATTATTAATCCTGAATACCAATAGAAAAAGAAAAAGATCATTACAAAAATCTAAAAACCAAATGGATAGAAACAACGCTATTAGTATCTAATTTCCACAACTAACAAGTATCACTATTGTAATTCCTTTATTTTTGAATTATTTATAATATCCATAATTTTTTATTATTTTAATATCAAGATTTATTTAATAATTTTTACATTAAATAATGTTATATTGGAGGCTTAGTGCTAGGGATCTAATTGTGAATCCTAGAATTTGAATGTGATTTATGAAAGATTCATACTAAGTGAAAAAAAATTAGAAAGTGAAGTCTATATGTAATTAACTAACCTACCGAGTGTTTCACTCATATTTGCTATATTTTTTACACCTTTGATCTTTTTTGTTGCATGCTTGTCACATTGTCATATTTTGTGTTAGCTAAACCTAAATAATTAAAGAAAAAAATTAAAAATTATTAAAATTAGAATCTTGTGACAACCTAACTTAGACTAGAGAAGAGAAGAAGAATTGAAGGAGATGTGTTACTTTGGCTAGAGGATTTTAGACCAATTCATCACCCTTGGGACTAACTTTTTTGAAGGCAAGTGTTCTAGCCCATTCTATAGTGATTTTTATCTCTAATTCATTCTTGTTTATGAATAATTTATGAAGCTTTATCCTTTCTAATGACATCAACTTCAATTGAGCTACAAAAAATTTGTTAATCTAGAATTTATGAGAATTCTAACTTATCTACCTTATTTAACCTATAATATTTTATGTAAAATTTTAATTTAGATAAAACTAATTTTTTAAAAAACTAGACTCTTAGATCTTTCTTTCAATACCTTGAATAATTTAGAATACAAATGTCCACCCAAATAGTTATTTCAATTGATCATTTCAATTATATCAAATAGAGACAAAATAACCTAACCAATCTACATTGTTTTAGTTATAGTGTTCTATACAAAATTTGGATTTAAGCAAAATATTTTTATTTGAAACTAAAGTCTAAAATATATCTTATCCTACAATATCTTATTTGACGGATTTGAAATACAAATGACTATTCAAATATTTATTTCTTTTAATCTGATAAATTTTGCTAAATATAGATAATATGTTCTGACTTTTCTATACTAAATTATATGTAACTTTTTGTATACAATACTAATTTATGCAAAACTTATTTCATCTAGAAGTATACTTGTATATCTTTCTAATAATATCTTATTTGAATAAATTGGAGCCTTAAATTGGAGCATAATTTCTTATCCAAATATCTATTATAATATACCTTATAGATTCTACTAGAACATATTTATTCTCAAATTTACCAATTCTTGCCTCTACTTGTTTATGTTAGGATCAAGAACGACACTAAGAGGGGGGGTGAATTAGTGCTGTGATAAAATCACGTCAATTCAAAAAATTTCGTTCGATAAAGCCTCATATCGACAAAGCCTGTATAGGAAATATGTTTAACTTTAAAGCATATAGAAGTGTAGAGAAAGTAAAGCAGTATGCAATATAACTAAATAGCAAAGAAGAGAAGAAAGAGAATGCACACCAAATTTATAGTGGTTCAGTCGTCGTGACCTATGTCCACCCTTGATTCCTCCTTTGTTGAGGCCACCGGTATTAACTATTGGTCTTCTTTCAATGGGTAAAGATCAAATACCCTCTTACAATACTTTCTTCTTTTCACAGGTTTAGGAGATAACATTTACAAGTCACTCTTTTACAAGTATTCCATCACACACCTCTCTTAGGATTAACTCTAAGCACTAGGAGGAGGGAACTCAAAGTTTTGGCATAGTTTACTCAGTTTTTTCTTCAAGAATTCTTACTCCTTTCTTGCTGCCCAAGTGAGGTATTTATAGACCCCAAATGGTTTCAAAAATGGAGCCAAAATTTTAAATTTCCAAGTCTTCAGAGTACGAGTAGTACCACTACCTACAACCTAACATTGGGCGGTACCACCGCCTGACACATTGTCACTAGGCGGTACCATTGCCCAGTCTGACGGTACCACCTCTTGACAGCCTCGGAGACTGGGTTTTTTTATTTTTCCAACTCACAGGCGGTTTCACCGCCTGTTCTTGCGGTGTAATCGCCTGACCCAACTTTTGGGTTACTAAATGGGCCTCCCAATGAGCCCAAATCAGTCTCAATTAAGGTCCAATTGACCCCTAATTGAGTTAGTATGATTATACCAAAAGCTAACTCAATTAGCCCCCTAAACTACTTCGATCTTAGACAAATAATTATAAAGCATGAATCCTTTGTCCGACATATCATTGGTTAATCCGGCGCTTCGTCCGATCCTTCGGTGCATCGTCCTTTCCTTTGGCGTATTGCCCAATCGGTATATTGACTCTTGTAACTTCCGATCTCCTTGGTGCAATATCCGATCCTTTAGCCCGATGCTCGAATTCACGGCACGAAGCCTTCTGTTGATACATCGACCGATCCTCTGGCCCGACGTCTAATCTTTTGACATGTTCACTCTAGCCCAACGTCTGATTCCTCCTACTTTAATCAATTTGCCTCTCCTTGATCGAAGCTAGTCATGCGTCACTCAAAACGTAAATAAACTCATCAATTGATTTCATCATCAAAATCCGAGTTCAACATTTTAAACTTGATTACCGGTAAAATTCCTCCCTCAAATGAGCCATGCATTACTACTTTAAATTCTTATATTTTTTATCTTTGAATTTTATTAGTTTGAATGAATTATGCATATGTTTACGTCACTTGATATTACTTCAAGCAAATGTATGCTTTTATTGTTTCACATTTGCTTTCTATACATTCTAACTTTCTCATAATATTCTTTTTACACTTTAGTATTTGTGAGATAATATAAACTCTTACCATAAATTAAAAGGAAGTTATGTGTAGAGCTTTTGATGCTCTTGTTGGTCCTAATGACTTCATATTAATGTAGGTAGATGAAGCTCCCAAATATAGGAGACTAATGTTAATAGTCATCTAGAATTGAATGGAACATATTATGTTATTATCTTACTTCATGCTCTATGCTCATTTGATATGTTTTTTAAAGTACATGCTTACGCATTCCTATATATTATTTAGATATGAATGAAATAAATAAAATATCAACACTCAAGCTAATGGTTTATATTTCTTTCTTGATATGCTCCTAAAATGCTTTTTGCTCCATTATTATGAATGAAAAAAATAAAATATCAAATATAACTCTACTCTTGAGCTAATGACTTACATCTCGAATATGAGTAATTTATATGCTATTTTTTTGCTTCTTTGTTAAGTATGCTTATAATAAAATTATATATATGACTATTATATCCATGCCTTGTATCTTGATTTTTAGGTCATATGATATGTTATCTCTTTGTCATAAATATGTTAGTTACTTGCTAAGTTGTGTAGCTCACCCTATTACTATATAATTTTTTTATGTTAGATTATCACTCACCCTAATGTTAAGTTCGAGTTGAGATAGTAGAATGCTAGAAGATTTTGGTAATTTTTTTATGATTTGATATGATGTTATTATAAAAGTATACTTTGCTTGTAAAAATTTGGTAAATTTTTTAAAGGACCTCTCGTGTTTTGAAAGTTTAAGATGTTAAGTATAAAGTTTTATATTGATGTGAACTTGTGGTAAATGAGTGATTTCATAATTATGATAATTCTTGTTCATATGGGTCTTATAAGTGATGGTTAATGATTTTTTAGTTGGTCTTTAGGTTTTATGAAGTTGTTGAGCGATGTATCGAATGATTATAAACTTCATAGGTTTTTTGGGTTTTATGATGTTATTGAGGGATGTGTTGAATGATTATAAACTATATAGGTTTTATAGATGTGAATAAGAATTTAATACTTTTTGGTGCCCTTAAATTTTATGTCTTGGATTATAGATGATTAATAATTTTTTTAATTTAAAATATGTTCACACCTTTTGAATGTTATTTTGGAGGTGTGACAAACTACAAACAAACTAAGAGCTCAATGCATAAAATTTTTTAGGCAAGCAAAGGCAAAACAACAAAGCTAATTTCAACCGAAATATTAATTTAGTGCAAAAGGATGCACAGAGCGTTATCAACTGTGTTAAAGGAACAGTTGGTGTTCCTTGGTTTTTGAAATAACTAGTTATGGACAATAGAGATGTAGCCATTAAGCATATCCACAGGGACTTAAACTTTAAAGCTCATGATCTTGCTATACATAAGTATTATAATCTAGGCGAATTGTATTTGATACAATTTCTTAGATATATCTCACATACAGAGTTTTGATTAGCAAGTTTCCTACTTTCAAAGGACTTCTAATTTGCTAATATTCCTGATTTCATTTTCTAGCTTCCTCTAAACCTCATTGGAAAATAAGTTAACTTATGATGAAATTCATGGAAGAAAATAATAAAATTATGAAACATTAAGTTTATAAAGAATGAAGATGGAAAGGCACTTGCCAGTGATCTGATAATTAAGGAAATTGACAAATTTATTTTGTTTGTTTGATATAAATAGTTAATACATTACTTAGTTTTCGAGATAGGAAATACTGGTAAATTAATTATCATAAGTTTGTTCATAACATTAGATCAATTGAGTAGATAAAGTGTTAAAAAAGAGAAATAAGTGTGAGAATGTGAAACATAATTATGTTTTGTCATTGAGGTTTCTAAGAAGTTTGGGAGATAAAATGTTAGTTTGGTTTAGTATTTTATTTAAAACAATTCAGATAACAAAAAATATATATGATGACCGGAGAACTTGTTTTATATTGATATATAAGAATATTGGAACTATAAGTTGCTTTCGTATAGATGTTAGGATCAAGAGTCAGGGTCGACACTAAGAGGGGGGGTGGGTGAATTAGTGCAGTAGTAAAATAACGTCTTCAAAGACCTTCGTATGACAAAAATCGTTTCCGACGAAAAATCGATTTCGGAAACTTAACTTGAAAGCATACGTAGTGAATTGAAGGCAATAAGCACTTAAGAAGGTTTGCAGTAAGGTAATAGCAAGAATAAAATACAAACCAAAGAACACGACAATTTTATAGTGGTTCGGTCGTCGTGACCTATATCCACTCCGTCGATTCCTCTTCCATCGAGGCCACCGGCATCCACTAACGGTCTTCCTTCAATAGGCGAAGACCAACCACCTTTTACACCACTCTTCTCCTTTTATCGGGTTTAGGAGATAATCCTTACAAGCATACACACTCCTCTCTAAACAGAAATCTAAGTTTAATCTAGAGGAGGGGATTCACTTATGATTGCAACAGCGTTTTCTTACTTTTAATCTCTCTATGTGTTTTAACCAGGGATGAGAGGGGTATTTATAGGCTTCAAGTTGATTCAAACTTATAGCCTAAAACTTTCCCATCCCGGGTTCCCCGGGCACGGGCGGTACCACCGCCTGCGCTGGGCGGTACTACCGCCCAGTGTCAGTCTGACACTGACACTGCCAAGTCTGGCGGTACCACTGTCCAAGTCTGGCGGTACCATCGCTTAGGGGGCAGTGTTGGGCGGTACCACCGCCCAGATTGACGGTACCACTGCTTGGCACCCTGCTAGGGGCGGTACAACCGCTTAGACTAGCGGTACCACCGCCTGACACAATCTCGAAAACTATGCCACGACGGTAAGACTTCTTGGGGCACTGTTTGGGCCTCTCATTGGGCCCAACACAGTCCTTACATGGGCATAGCTGGCCCCTAATTAGGTTGGCCTAAATCCAAACCCAATTATGTGCTAACTACGAAATCTAAGACATAATCTGAGCTAAAACAAGTCCGTAAGTCTATTCTTCCAACGAGTTTCCGGCGAACTTCCGATGATATCTCGGCAATGTTCCGACGGACTCCCGGCAAGCTCCTGGACTTCATGATGATCTTCTTGGCGAGTTCCAACGAGCTTCTCTAGCAAGCTCTGAGACTTCTCGACTGGTTCCACCAGAACTTCCGACGAACGTCTAGAATTCCGACAAACTCTTGAACTTCTAATGTGATCTCGATCTGGACTCCGGGACTTCATTTTGCTTCATGCCTTGCTATCGTAATTAATCCTGCACATGTAAAACACACTTCGATCTAGACAATTAATACTAAGCATTAATCAAGTTGTCTGACATGTCATTGGTCCATCGACGCTTCGTCCGATTTTTTGGCTCATCGTCCTCTCTTGCGACCTATTGCCCAATTGGCCAGTTGACTCCGTAACTCCGATATCCTTGGCGCAATATCCGCTCTTCTTAGCTTGATGCCCGAATCCATGGCCCGAAGCCTTCTATCGATAAGTCGACCGTTCCTCTGGCCCGACGTCCAATCTTCTAACATGTTTTTCCCTAGCACAACATGATTCTTCTTGCTTTAATTGTCTCATCCTGATCAAAGCATCCTGCATCACTTAAAACGCAGATGACAATCATAAATACATATCAATTGGTTTCATCATCAAAATATGAGATTCAACAATTTTTCCCTTTTTAATGATGACAACCAATCGATGACGGAGTTAACCTTAACTCCTAGAGTTTAAACAAACTCCCCCTATAAATATGTCATATTGATAGAAACTTTTGGATTCAAAAATCTAAGCAATATGTCATGATCAAATCATACATGACATCAACATACTTCTCCCCCTTTGTCATCAACAAAAAGGAGAAGTTACATTCTCATGTGTTTAGAGATACAGATTCAAATCATTGCATGAAAAATATAATATCAAGTTTATCATCATGTAATTTGAAGCTAGAAAATTTAGCAAATGTTACATCATGCTTAGAACATTCAAGCTATCAAGTTGTAGATTTGCAAGGTAGTAAGATAGCATGTTCTACTTCATACAAGCTAGCAAATTTAAAGATGTGCAAGTTGACATATGTGCTTTTCTTTGCGATGTGCAAGATAGCATATTTTTGCATCTTCTTGAGATTTCAAGCTAGTAATTCTTGGTGATGTTCCAAGATAGCAATTTCTTCTCTTTTGAGAAGTGCAATTATTTTTGCTTCCTTTGCAGAAACGCAAGCTAACAAAATGTTACATTATTTTACAATATGGAAGCTAACAATTTGAGATGTTAAAGAAGCAAGTTCTTTCTTCTCTTTTGAGAAGTGCAATTTTTGCTTTCTTCTTGAATTGTATGAGCTAGCATCTTTTATCTCCCCCTTTGTCATTGTCAAAAAGAAGG
>LVTN01000554.1:105365-121201 GCA_001649415.1 Musa itinerans | reverse complement strand
GTATCATAAATACAAAGAAATCATGTCATGAAGGATAAGACCAATTAAATACCAAAAGACATGATTCATATACTAAATCTCTTCTTTAAATAAAATATAAGAAAAAATCATAGGAGTACAAAGAAGAGATCTTGAAAAAAAATCTCTAAGTAATTCCAAGAAATCAAGATCATGATTTTGATAAAACTCATTCAAATTTAAATCATCAAAATCATCAACATCTTTTCAAGAAAACTTAATGAGGACAACGTAAATAGATTTTCATGAGAACTCGATTCATGCATAATGTCTTAATTTTATTTTTTATGAATGTCATAAGACATGATTTATTTCAATAAATCTCTTTTTATAAGTGGATAAAAGAAACATAGGAGATTTTGATTTGTGCATAAGAAATCTCATGTTAATAATTTCGAAAAATCAAGATAAAGCTTATTTAAATTTAAATCATTAAATCAAGATCATTTTCAAGAGATTCATAAAAAAATATAGGTAGATTCATTAATCTGATACCATTAGTAGAAACAGACGACAGAAACCTATCCTCTTTTTAGTTGTTTCAATTCATGTGATTCATTTTATTTTTGTCAAGAAAATACATGCATCAACATTTAAAACCGAAAAAGAACTTTCGGCAAAGATCGATAATTCATAAATCATAAAGATCTTCATGAATAATTTCAAAAAATAAATTTATTAGGCATGATATCATCAAATATGATTTCATAAGGCATTTTTAATCAAAATCATTTTGTTTATCATAAACATGCAATTTTCATGATTATTTTCAAAATTACTAGAATTATAAGCATGATTCCTAATTTTTGCATTTTCATTATTAAACATGTAATTTTTAAGAAAAATAAATATATATTTTTAAAACTAAATTAAAAAAAGGAAATGCATCATGAAAAGCATAATGTAATTTCGAAATAAATTAAGGGCATTTTGATTACCTCATCATTGAAAGCCATTAAGGAGTAGTTTGTCACCTCGCCTTTGTTGATTTTCTCATCGTCTTCGGATGAGCTTGATTCGTCCAAGATTGCTTCATTCTTCTTGCGTTCAAAGCAAGTAGTTGTGTTCTTTTTATTCTTTAATATCTGTTTCATGAACTTTTTAAATTTCATGAGTAGTTCAAGTTCACCATCAATTGAGCTTATGCTCGAGTGGTCTTCGATTGTTCTTAGTCTGAAATCCTTTATGTTCTTTGAAAGGTGGTTCTCAAGTTCTTTTCATACATTGCACGTCATTTCATAGGTCATTAAAGAACCAATAAGTTCTTCGATAAAAAAAGTATTCAAATTTTTTTATTCTTGTATAGTGATTATTTTCAAATCTCAAGTTTTAGAAAGTGAGCGTAAAACTTTACTAACAAGTTCAAAATTCGAAAAACTTTTACCAAGTACTTTTAAACTCTTGATGACATCCGTAAAACGGGTGTACATGTCAACAATAGTTTCACTTGGTTTCATATGAAATAACTCGAAATCATGCATCAAAATATTAACTTTAGAATCTTTAACCTTACTTATGCCATCGTGTGTGATTTCAAGAATGTGCCAAATATCAAAAGCCGTTTCGCATATAGAAACACGATTAAACTTATTTCTATCTAAGACACAAAATAGAGCATTCATAGCTCTAGCATTTAAAGAAAAAGTCATCTTCTCTAAATCATTCCAATCTTTTATCGGAAGAGAAGACCTTTTAAAACCGTTTTCGACCAAATTCCTTAAATTTAAATCAATAGAAAGCAAGAAAACTCTCATTCGAGTTTTCCAATAAGTGTAGTTCATCCCATTAAAAAAGGGAGGACGAATGAGAGAGTGACCATCTTGAAAGCCGAAAAGAGCCATTTCTCTTTGGGTGTTAAATCAAATGAGAAAATGAGGCTCTGATACCAATTGTTAGGATCAAGAGTTGGGGTCGGCACTAAGAGGGGGGGGTGAATTAGTGCAGTGGTAAAATAACGTCTTCAAAGACCTTCGTATGACAAAAATCGTTTCCGACGAAAAACTGATTTCAGAAACTTAATTGAAAGCGTACGTAGTGAATTGAAGGCAGTAAGCACTTAAGGAGGTTCGGTCGTCCTTAACACGACAGTAAGGTAATAGCAAGAATAAAATACAAACCAGAGAACACGACAATTTTATAGTGGTTCGGTCGTCGTGACCTACATCCACTCCGTCGATTCCTCTTCCGTCGAGGCCACCGACATCTACTAACGGTCTTCCTTCAATAGGCGAAGACCAACTAGCTTTTACACCCCTCTTCTCCTTTTACTGAGTTTAGGAGATAACCCTTACAAGCACACACACTCCTCTCTAAATAGAAATCTAAGTTTAAGCTAGAGGAGGGGATTCACTTACGATTGCAATAACGTTTTCTTACTTTTAATCTCTTTATGCTTGTGTGTTTTAACTAGGGATGAGAGGGGTATTTATAGACTTCAAGTTGATTCAAACTTGGAGCATAAAACTTTCCCATCCTGGGTTCCCCAAGCACGGGCGGTATCGCCAAGTGTCAGTCTGACACTGACACTGCCATGGGCGGTACCACCGCCCAGGTCTGGCGGTACCACTGCTTGGGGGGTAGTGCTGGGCGATACCATCGCTCAGACTGACAGTACCACTGCCTGGCACCCTGCCAGGGGTGGTACAACTGCCCAGACTAGTGATACCACTACATGACATAGTCTCGAAGATTGTGCCACGATGGTGAGACTTCTTGGGGCACTGTTTGGGCCTCTCATTGGGCCCAACACAGTCCTTACATGGGCCTAGCTAGCCCATAATTGGGTTGGCCCAAATCCAAACCCAATTATGTGCTAACTATGAAATCTAAGACATAATATGAGCTAAAACAAGTCTGTAAGTCTATTCTTCCGACGAACTTCCGACGATCTCTCGGCAATGTTCCGGCAGACTCCCAGCAAGCTCCTGGACTTCACGACGATCTTTTTGGCGAGTTTCGACGAGCTTCTCTGGCAAGCTCCGAGACTTCTCAGTTGGTTCCGCCAGAACTTCCGATGAACGTCCGGACTTCCGATGAACTCTCGAACTCCTAACGTGATCTCGATCTTGACTCCGGGACTTCATTTTGCTTAATGCCTTGCTATCGTAGTAGTCTTGCACATGTAAAATACACTTCGATCTAGACAATTAATACTAAGCATTAATCAAGTTGTCCGATATGTCATTGGTCCCTCGATGTTTCGTCTGATTCTTCGGCGCATCGTCCTCTCTCGCGCGTATTGCTCAATGAATCCTGTTGTCCGTCATGTCATTTGTCCCTCGACGTTTCGTCCGATTCTTCGATGCATCGTCCTCTCTCATGGCCTATTGCTCAATCAGCCAGTTGACTTCGCAACTCCGATATCCTTGGCGCAATATCCACTCTTCTTGGCCCGATGCCCAAATCCACGGCCCGAAGCCTTCTGTCGATACGTCGACTGTTCCTTTGGCCCGACGTCCAATCTTCTGACATGTTTTCCCCCAACACAACATGATTCTTCCTTCTTTAATTGTCTCATCCTAATCGAAGCATCCTGCGTCACTCAAAACACAGATTAAAATTATAAACACATATCAATTGGTTTCATCATCAAAATACGAGATTCAACAATAGAGAGATTAGGAAAATATATCATACTACAAAACTTTGGAAAAGGATAATATGCAAGATGAATGTTTTCAGAAATCAATTTTATTTTCGCTTGGAATATTTAGAATAAAAGAAATTTTAGTTGATATAATTAATGAAAAAAATCTATAAGACAATTGTAAGGGTAGAGATGCATTATTGATCATGACACTTGATAATTAAAAAAAAAAAAGTTTTGCATAAAATTAATATAATTAAGGTAAAAATGGTATAATTAGACAACACAATTTATTTATCATTATGGTATAAAAGAGATAAAAGAAATATAACATTATTAAATTCAATAAAAGATAATTGATTGTATAGTATTCAGCTTGAGATGATAACACAAAGATGGAAGAAAAATCATTTAAGCGACCCCAAATAATTAGGAGACTATAATTTACTACTACTGTGATAGTTTCCAATTGGGCAACTCTTCTAAAAAATAGCACCATATTTGATAGTTTATTATTTTTTATATTTCATATATATACTTTGTTGATACCTTTTTAATATGTACTATTTTATGTATTCTCCATGCGTCAAATTTTCTTCTTTTTACTTTCTAAAATGATATTAACAATTTTCGAGGGTGAATAGAACTTTGTATTTAAATGTTTATTTTCAATCGCCAACAAGAACAACAAACAAAAACAGTAAAATCCTCCAATAATTATACCATGATGACAGCCACCAGAGCGCAATAATAACACAACAGAAGATCCCGGGGATTGAGTGGGTAACGTGTTCTTCCTTTTCCAGGACGCGCATTAACTCAACCACTCCCGCCCTCCGTCTACCCCCCCCACACTCCCATCCCTATCCATCTCTTAGGGTTTGGCCTCCATTTTCAGCTGTTGTTGATCTCTCCACCGTCCAGATCCAACCCAACGGTCGATTGAATCTGCGCTGGCCCATGGATCAAGGGATGTCAATCACCTATAAAAAAGAGAGTGGGAGAGGCTCTCAAGTGGTCGTGGTCTTATCCCAAACACCAGTTGTAGGGTTTTTTGGGCCGCTGCTTCTTTGTTTATCATGTCTCTCGTCCTCCTTTCTCCCACGACACTTCTTCCCTACTGTTATTTATCTTCCTTCCTCATTCTCTTTTCAAGGGTATCATGCATAGCGTCCTATCTCTCTCTCAGGTCTGAATCTATCTATAACCACCCATGGACTGATTTCTTCCACTCGAAAGAAGCCGAACCTAAAGGGCCTGAAAGATTAAGAAACGGGAAGCTTTTCCTTTGAGGGGAATGTCGTCTGGCTCGAGGTTGCTGTGACTGTTCATTTTGTGGAAGAGATCTCGGACCAGGCTTCATTCCCCCCAATCATAGCTTCCATCTCCGCTGTCTAAAGGTGGCATACATATTTAAAATCTGCAGGTTAGATGGCCTATAATCTATTCTCCCTATTCTTAATTTTACGATTTGGTCACCTTTCCCAACGGTTTTTTGATTTAACATGATTCATGTCGAAGGAAACATGTGGTGCTGCAGATTGGTGTAATGATGTTGGTTTTGACCGGCTTCTGTCTTGCTCTGGCTTTCTTTTTGTTTCCGTTGGCATCCTTTTTCTCTCTGACACAAGGTTAAAAGTTTGTCATCATTCTCCTATGATTGCTTTACGAACCAGTTGTTTCTTTTTTTTTTAAGGGAATAGAAGCTCTTTTGGGATAGATTTCAAGGATCTTGTGATTTATCTCGAGACCGAGATCCTTCTGGTTTTCTCCTGGATCGCTATTCCATAAAGTTGGTCGCTGTAACCAGGCTCATGTTCTTCTTTATTTTGCTACGCGTTATCTTGTAGTGAGAGCCACATAAGATTTTTTTTTTCTTCTGATGAGATTTATTTTCGATATGTACTGCTGCATGCTTATTTATGATTGCAACATTGTGGTAGTGGTTGACTTCTCTTTTTGTCTATTTTTTTTTTCTTTTTTTGAAAGATGAAGCACTAGAAATTTGCTTCTTTTTCTTTGCTGAACATGGAATAATTTTTTCTTCAACATTTCTTGTTTCCTATGCTAGCTTTATCTTGATAATTTTCATGCCCTTGTATGAATATATAACATATATTTCTAAGTTGTGGTTGAAAACTGACCCAAGTTTCTTCGAAGTTGTTGTTTTGGTCTTTGAATTCTTTTGAAGCTTTTAGGTTTCTAGAGTAATTCGTATTCAGGCACAAGGAATCGAGAAAGGTATCTTCTTTTCGTGGTCGCCTTTTGCTGAGGTTGAACGATAATCATAAATGTGTAAACGTGTTGATTCTTCATGACTTGATTATTAAACACTATTTAGAATCGAAAATTTTCTGTTGATCAGTACGATTGACATTGTGAGGCTGCCTTTATGGTGCAATATATTGCTGGCGGCGCATCTTATCGTTGTTCCGTAAATATGTCTGAAGTTATATTTGAGAGATGAGCAACATTCAACAACACCAACCTCTCATTTATCACTTTGTTTGCAGAATATTTAACTATATATCCTGCACAGCAAGACAAGAGGATGTTGTTCATGTATTGCTTGTTATTGGTTGTTTTATGGGATTCACTATGGCAGCCATGGCAGCTCCTCAAACTGGGACACCTTATGATATATCATGGATCAACGTATTTTATACTATTTTTCTACGCTTAATTTCTTTGATGCTTAATCAATGTGACTGAGATCATAAAGCATCCAAGTGGCTGTTTGGGAGTCGCGAACTTGTAATAGAAGCATTTCAATGTTCCCTACTCGGTTCCTTCTTTTGGATTGAGCTGCTTGGTTGAAACAATTATCAATGATCTAAGTAGTGATAAAAAAAGAGAAATTTAAAGTTTTTTTTTGTGTCTGGATCATTGTCACATCATTTATTACTATCTCCAGCGCCAAGACAGAAGAAGGCACCATAGAAAAAGGAGCCATCCATGGAGATGGAGACACGCTTGCTGCATTCGCCTGTAGCTCGTGGGAACAGTCATTTAAATTGTTGTCTACGGACAGTAGATGAGTAGGTCTCGCTTTCAAACATATTAGGGTTAGCACTTCAAGTGTAGGGGTGTCTTCTCACCTCTTCCTGAAGAGAAAAAAAGGGGACAAAGAATTCAAATGACTTTCCATTGCAGGCCCCAAAACCAGAATGACAAACGTCCCATCACCTGCAACCTTTCTCTAATCGTGTCCTTTGTTCTTTGAAACCATCATCTTCTTGTGTATGCTATTGGGAGAAGGGAAACTTTAACTGGTTATGCACAAGTTTTTCAGAAAACTATCATCATCATCATCATCATAAAATATACTAGTAATATTAGACCACAACTCTTGTCAACCGTAAACTTTTGCCTCTTTATCTTTTCCTCTTGTTGCTAGTTCTTGGGACGTGGAGATCAGCCTTTTGGGCTTTGGGGAGTGTGAGCTTTTTCTTGAATTTTGATGTGCTTTTAATGTGGGAGTCTTGGTGTCCATAGCTTTTGCATGCTTGATTGCAACTTTGCACTTGCATGCGAATAGGAGCACGGAATGGTGCAAGAAACAAGCTGGTGCTTTCGCTTTCTTTCTTTCTCTTTTCCTCTGCGTTAGTACATAAAAAGGCAATCTCCACATCTAAAGAATCAAGGTTTCTTCAAGTACAAGGTTTCTTCAAGGTTTCTCTTTTCATCTGCGTTAGTACCTTCCGGCTACTCTTAACAAGTTGCATTAGCACCCACCATCAGAAACTCTGACAATTCTATTCTTTTGAGTTTCTCTCTAGTATTTATCCTTTTTAAAGAAAATCTCGTTGTTTCCTTGCAATTACTCGATAAAATGATCTGTGCTTATAGTTTCCTTATCACGGGAAACACAACATTTATGTGATGCACCAAGACTCTCTGGTGTTAGAAACTTACCATCCAGTCTCTCTAATTGATATGAATAGGGCACTCGTGAAGAGGCACCTCCATTCTCATGGAGGGTTGCATCATTTTTGGTCACGTCCATTCCCAAATTTGGGGCTCCTGCTGCTCGGCTTATTCAGGAAGTTCAGAATCTTGAAGAAATTCAATGGATGTGATTTTGATGACGTAACGATTCTACAACCATTTGTGCTATGAAATCCAGAGGTATTTTATAAGTGAAGCTTGTGATCGGCAGTTGCTGATATTTTTCGTCAACTTATAAAATCCTACAAGTATGCAGGTATCAGCTCAGAATCACTCTTCCACTTTTTAGAATTTGTAAGTCATTTTGTAATTCTAGAAGTTTTGGCATTATGCTCGAGATGCTGTATCTTCGACTCATTGGATAAAGTGGCACGAACTGCCTTTGAAGGCAACATTGCAGCCATTCCTCATGGCCTAAGTTCCGCCTGAATCTGTTTTTGCCATCATCTTCCAAACTCCACTACCGCTTTTAGTCATTCTTTCTGAATTTTACTTTTTTACCCTGGTCTCGAAGATGCCAAAAACACTCCTCATCGAGCTATACTCCACTGATTTCTCTTTGCCGCCGACTTCAGATCTTATACTTTTGCCAGCATAACTGCAAACAAAATATAAACTTGAAGCTGTCAAGTAGTGTAGCAATGATAGGACTCGTACAAATTTAGGTAAAGGCACGCTAACGCAAGTTTGTTTAGCATACATAGCCATCAGTTATTTCACATTCAATATCTACATTGCCAAAAAAAGAGAGTGCCTAAATGATTCATAATTATTATTACAACCAAGAATAGAATTTTTAAATGGGCTTAGTGTCGATTAGAGGTTTAACAACCAATTAATGCCAGTCAACTAAAGAAGATTAACAATAAAAATACCCATTCAATTATGTTTTCCTTATATCCAAAGGAATTTATGGCATCAATAGGCCTGAGGTACTATTGTTGGAAAATTTGTTTAAGTCATATATTGATTTCATAGTTTCACACATAATATGTTCATTACCTTTAATAGGAAAGTCTTCGGGTTGGAGAGCTCTTTCACATACATTTAGTGTAACTTTAGATTATAATGAACTATTAAAGCAATAATAATTATAAAATAATCTTTTCTAGAGATTACTAAAAATTCTCTTTGTGGTCAATGCTTTCTCTCTAAATAAAATATTTGGTGAAATATATGGCCCTACACCTTTGATATTATCATTTAAGTAGTGTTTGATCTTAAAGGCACATTTGCAATCAACTTTCTTATATCTTTCACACAATTCAACAAGTACCATACTTGATTTTCATTTATAGGTTTCAATTCTTCTTTTATAGTATCAACCTTTTCTTTAGAACTTATACTTTCAATATCATGTAAAAATGAAATTGGATCATCATATATGTGTAAGATTATTTCTTACTTTTGTAAATAAACTACATAATCATTAAGAATAACATATCTCATTTTTTCTTGATATCCCCTTAATGTTATTTCCCTATGGTTCACTTACAATATATTCATTGGTAATAATTATTATGATCATAATGGCACTAAGAGGGGCGAGGGGGAGGGGTGTGTGAATTAATGACATAGTAATTTTTTTTCTAGTTTAAATGTTTGATCGATAAATCTATATAAGCAATGTGATTAATCAAAATTATGAATAAGGGTTGCGAGTAAAGTAAATGAGTAAATAACAACAAATCAAAAGGAAGAGAATGAATGCAAAGTGATTTATAGTGGTTTAGTCTTTATAACATATGTCCACTCCCGATTCCTCTTCTCTCGAGTTCATCGGTTGACTCAAGCGGTGCCATTGCCCAGGTTTACTCTTGAGCCACTGTTTGGCCTTCTAACACCCAGTTTGACCAAGATCTAAGCCCATTGGCTTTCTCGACAAGTTGGTATGATTTCGACCCAAGACCAACATAATTTGCTCTAAAAAGACCTCGATCAAGACTTTAACAATCCAACCACATATCCAGCATAATTTCAAAGCTTTTTAGCATGTTATATGCCATTCCAACATGTTGTTTGATCTTCTAACACTTTATTTGAACCTCTAGCACATCGTATTTTCCTTCGACATATTGCCCGATTTATTGGCATATTGACTTTCCCACGACATTTGATCTTTTGTCGTAATACCTGATCCTCCCAGCATGATGCTCGAACTTATAGCATGAAATCCAATCTTTGGCACGTCGACCAATCCTCCAGTTCGACGTCCAATTTTTGACATGATACTTTTCTTAGTATAATGTCTAATTCTTCTGCTTTGATAATTTGTTGTTGTTGGTTCGAGTCCTTGGTTGATATATTTCTTATGTCACTTATCTCAAAAGTATATTAGTCCATAAACTCATCAATTAATTTTATCTTTAAAATCTAAGATTCAACAATCATCCCCTTTTTGATGATGAGAAGTTTTAACCAAGTTCCCCCTGTCTATATACCATTTTAAAATATAATGAACTCAAATTAAAAAACTAATAACTTTTCAATGCTAGTTTTTGAATTCATGTCGAAATAATTTTAATCATAAATCTTAATAACTTTCAATAGCAATCATTGTAAAAATCATATGTATAATTTTATTTAAAATATCAAAATAATTATTACACAAAACATATGCATAATTTTAGTTAAAAATATCAAAATAATCATTGCATAATTTCAACATCATCATCATTATAGGTTAAAAGATCATAATTTTTCTTGTTTAACATACATAGTTACAATGTCATCAAAAGGTAAAGACTTTGCTCCCCCTTTGTCATCAACAAAAAAAAAGAAATATACAAGTTACCCGGGTGGTAGTAATCTAAAATATCTAAATAAAATATAAAAATAAGTATCAAAAGTATTAAGATGTTGATGTGTTGCATCTCAATAAAAATATAGTCTTGACGACGCTCAATATGATCCAATCAAGCTGCTATAGTATCAAAAGATAAAGAGGGTGCTAGATTTGTTGGAGGTCTCACCTCAAAGGGACTAGTAGGAGGAGAAGGACTACCCCTATATATAGGTGTTTCTAGTTTAGACTTAAGTGGAGGAAAATAAGTTCTTCTAGGTAATCTAGTCTAAATTCCATTCATTACATTCATTACAATGCACCTCAATCTTCTTAATAGGATTCTATTAATGATATTAAATCTATCTAGTTTCATGATTTTCTCATCTTGTAGGATGTCTATATCATGCACATGTAGTAGTCTAGTAATCAGGCCACTATATTAAAGCATCATGTTCTTCTTAAATATATTAATCATATTTTGATGCATTAGATATTTAAAGCAATTCTCACATCCTGTAATAATCCAATATATGGTATCTATTTTCAGAGTATTCACTTCATCAAGATAGTTTCATTTAGGAAGCAGAATACTAATCATATGATATGATGAAGTAATTTTATGTTGAATAGTAATAGATGCTCATAACTCTTTGGAATAATTGATAGATTAGGGTTTTCAAAAATAGTGCCAATAGCCTCAAAATATGTAATCCCAACTAACTCAGTATCTCATTATCCTCTAAAATTGCAACCTCATCATTTTTTAATAACTCCTATAAGGTTACAAATTATGTCATTTGTAATAGGTATATAATGCCTTTAGAAGATAAGTAGATACCCTATCATATTCATCTATGTGTAAATTGTTATAGAACAATCTAACTAGTTTAGGGTAGATAGGTTCACTAATTTGAAGAATTAGAATGATATCTAAGTTAGCGAACTATTGAATTATTTCTAAATCACCCAAATCTTCTAGATCTATATGTTTTCCTTTGTGAACAATCCTAAATTCGAAGTTTAAAAAATTAAGGGCATGTTCATAGGAATAAAAAAGGGTAGTGTCATAAGTTTCATATATTCCCCTCTTTCCTTTATCCCTCGAGGATCTTCTAGGTGTCATGAAGATTATAACATGCATTACTAAAAATAAGGATAAGATCAAACAATAGATTAAGAACAAGAGGAGGATTTATAGGTTACCCTTGTAGTCTAGCTTTTGCCAAGTCAATCCTCTTTCTTGATCACCAAGAGGATTGATTGAGCTCTAATCTTGATCCTTAGCCTTGTAGAGGGAGGAGAGATGAGAGTCCTTAGGCTTTAGAGGGAGAGAAGAAGAAGAAGGGAGAGGGGAGATTTAGAGGGTGGTTTAGAGAAGATAAGGAGGAAGAGGATAAAAAAGGGTTGTGGGGAAGGTTTATATGGAGGAAGAAAAGAGGCTAGGAGTGAGTCAGGATAGTTTCATCATTGGCCGTAACTAAGTAGGGCTAAGGTAGGATTGCTGGCGGTGGTACCATAGTCTAGTAGGGCTATCGTCAGACCCTTGCTTTCACCCCCAGCCCCTCTTACCCTCCCCCCATCCTCGCTTCTCTTGTGGGATGGCTATATCATGTACATGTAGTAGTAGTCTAATAATTAGCCCACTATATTAAAGCATTATATGTTAAATCTCACATTTTGATTATGAAATCAATTGATAAATTATTAATCTAATCCATATGTTGAGATAAGTGATGTAGGACTAACTACGTAAAAAAATATAAAATAATTACAGTAGAATCGGATGTTGGGCCGGAGTTAAAGATCGGACATCGGGTTAGAAGAATTGGAGTATGCGCCGAGAATGAATGTTGCAGGAGTCAACATGCCGGAGGATCGAGCGATATGCCGAATATCTAAATAATGTGCCGGAAGTTTGATAGAAGCTCGTCGGGAGTTCACCGGAAATGCGCCGGAAGTTTTGCTGGGAGTTTGGATTAACAATTAACGTGCCAGACAACTAGATTGCTAAATTATAATTGTTTTAGCCTTAATTGATGTAGTTAGGTCTTTATTTGAGTTATGTTTAGGAGAAATCCTACCAACTTAATTAGGGGCCAATTGGGCCTAAAATAGGGTTGAGTTGGGCCGGATGGATGGCCCCTTCGGCCTAGAGCCATACCAGGTGGTGGTACTGCATAGGGTGGGCGGTGGAATCACTTGAAGCTCAGCCTCCCAAGTGGTCTGGGCAGTGGTACCGTCGACAGTTAATACTGTTAGGTGGTGGTACTACCCTATCAGGCGATGGTACCACCAGAGCTCAGTCTCCGAGGCTTTGTCAGGCGGTAGTATCGCCATACTAGGTGGTGGTACTGCCCAGTGTTAGAGTGTCAGGTGGTGGTACCTCCAGTACCCTAGAAATATGGAATAAGACACTTTTTAGTTCTAATTATGAAGCCATTGGGGACTATAAATACCCCACTCTTTTCTGCATGAAAGAAAAACAAAGTGTGAACAAAAATTTTAAAGTGTTGGGGTGTGAAAGTATTGTAAAAGTGCTAAGTGTCCTCCTCCTCCCTTTCTAAGTCTTGTGATCATTCAAGTGAGGTGTGAGACTTATAAGGGTTGTCTCCTAAACCCGTAAAAAGGAGAAAGTATTATAAGAGGGTGGTTGGTCTTTGCCCATTAAAGGAAGACCATTAGTGGACACTAGGGACCATGACGGAGGAGGAATCAGAAGTGGACATAGGTCATAATAACCAAACCACTATAAATCTGGTGTGTTCTTTCCTTACTGCTTACTTTCATTACTTAGCTACACTCTGCATTATAGATTTACTTCAAGTTGACATCTTCTCGATATGATTTCTTTATTACGTTTTTATCAACTTAGAAAGATTTGGAATCACAACCATTATTTTTATCACTGCACTAATTCACCTCCCCCTCTTAGTGCCGTATTGATCTTAACAATTGATATCAGAGCAGGGTTACTCTTAATTTGGTGTAAAACCCAAGAGAGATGGCTTTTGTTAGTAATCATGAGGGTCATTCTATCACACGCCCTCCCATGTTCAATGGAATAAATTACACATATTGGAAAACTAGAATGGGGATTTTTTTTATTTCTATAGATTTCGAGTTATGGAATATCATTGAAAACGGATTTCAAAAGTCTTCTCTTCTAATGAACAATTGGTATGATTTAGAGAAGAAGACTTTCTCTTTGAACACTAACATTATGAATGTTTTATTTTATGCTTTGGATAAAAATAAATTCAATTGAGTTTCTATTTGCGAAATGGCTTATGACATTTGGCATATATTTGAAATCACACATGAAGGCACGAGTAGGGTTAAGGAGTCAAAAATTAATCTTTTGGTTCATAGTTATGAATTATTTCGCATGAAACCAAGCGAGACCATTGGAGACATGTACACCCGGTTTACGGATGTCGTCAATGGTTTAAAAGCACTTGGTAAAAGTTTTTCTAATTTTGAACTCGTTAATAAATATTAAGATCCATTCCAAAGAGTTGAGATCATAAAGTAACCACAATTCAAGAAGCCAAGGACTTGAATAACTTTCCACTCGAAGAACTTATTGGGTCTTTGATGACCTACGAAATGACATGCAATGCACATAAAGAACTTGACAACAACCTTCCAAAGAATAGGAAGAATTTGATACTTAGTACTCAAGAAGACCACTTGAGAGAAAACTCAAGTGATGATGATGATGATGATGACTTGGTACTTCTAACAAGAAAATTTAAAAAAATTATAAAAAGAATCAAAACTAAACATGACATTAAAAATAAAAAATAAACTTAAAAAGGACCAAATAATTTGCTATGAATGTAAGAAACCGAGATACTTCAAAAGTGAATGTCTCCAAGTGAAGAAGCAACCAAAGAAGAAAACACTAAAAGCTACTTGGGATGATTCAAGCACATCTGAAGACGAGGAGCTAACCAACAAAAAAATTGTTAACTATGCCTTAATGGCGCTTGGCGATGAGATATGTCTACAATCAAAAGCTAGGAGCAAGAGATGATACCTTGATAGTGGATGCTTAAGGCATATGACCAAAGATCCAACTCAATTCTCTAAGCTCACTAGCCAAGACGAAAGGCTTGTCACCTTCGTAGATAACAACAAAGCTAAAATCATTGACAAAGGAACCATAGGTAACAAATCAAACCTCTTGATTGAAAATGTGTTATTAGTATATAGTTTAAAGTATAATCTTTTAAGTATTAGTCAATTGTGTGATAGAGGATATATCATAAGATTTGAATCTAATACTTACATTATTGAAAGACCACACAAAAATACATCTATGATTGCTATGCCTTAAATGTGTAACAAATAAAAAATGCATTATGCCTTAAAACATAATAACGTGTATACTATTGACATTAATAATCTTTAAAATAAAATGTGCTTTTTGGCTTTAAGCGATGATGCTTGGCTTTGGTATAGGAGGTTAGGTTATGCTAGCATGAAACTAATCTCCCAAATTTTATCTAGAGAACTTGTAAGAGGAATCCCTAGTATCAAGTTTGTCAAAGATAAAGTGTGTGATGCATGTCAACTAGGAAAGCAAATAACAGGTAGTTTCAAGTCAAAGAATCAAATAAGCACATCTAGACCGTTGCAATTGATCCATATGGATTTATTTGGACCAATTGATACAACAAGCCTAGGAGGTAGTAAATACGCCTTTGTAATTGTTGATGATTATAATAGATATACTTGGACATACTTCTTGGCAAACAAAAGTGATTGTTTTAAGTATTTTTTAAAATTTTATAAATTTGTTCAAAATGAAAAAGGCTTTATGGCATCTATACATAGTGATCACGATGGTGAGTTTCAAAACCGTGATTTTTAAAACTTTTATGAATCAAATGAGTACAATTATAATTTCTCTACTCCAAGAAACCCATAACAAAATGGAGTAGTTGAAAGAAAAAATAGGACCTTACAAGAAATGAAACTTTTATGAATCAAATGAGTACAATTATAATTTCTCTACTCCAAGAAACCCATAACAAAATGGAGTAGTTGAAAGAAAAAATAGGAGATAAAGACTATTTTGATGCAAAAGCCGATTCTAAGATCACTTATGATTAAGTGCAGTTTACGTTCAAATACAGGTTTACGCAGTTTGCGTCTAAAGCAGTTTGCGTCTAAAAGCAGATTGCGTCTAAGCGCAGTTTGCGTCTAAGCGCAGTTTGCGTCTAAACACAGTTTACGTCTAAAACGCAGTTTTACGTCTAAACGCAGTTTACGTCTAAAACGCAGTTTTACGTCTAAACGCAGTGTGCGTCTAAACTCAGTTTACGTCTAAAACGCAGTTTTACGTCTAAACGCAGTGTGCGTCTAAACTCAGTTTTGAAAAGATCTAAACTTAGAAACTCGTTCGTAAAAGCGCAGGAGACAATTTGCAGTTATAAATAGAATCAAAACGTAAACGTAAACTGCAATGTAAAGATCATACGAAAACACCAATTT
>LVTN01000554.1:61814-75652 GCA_001649415.1 Musa itinerans | reverse complement strand
TGTAAGAGAGTGAACCTCTTGTAAAAAGTTGTAAGAGGGGTATTTGCCCTTCCCCTTCTTGAGATTTGCTAGTGGAAGGTGGGATCCTCATCGAAGAGGGGCCTCGCAAGTGGATGTAGGTCATTTGACCGAACCACTTTAAAATCGACGTAATCTCTGGTTTGCATTTCATTATTGTCATTTACATTACTGCAAACTTTCTTACGTGCTTTATTTCCTCATTATCTTTGCTGCACAACTACACGAATACGCTTCTAAGTTAAGTACTTCCGGGTTCAATATTTACTGCACGAAAGATTTGTCAAAACCGACGTTTTAATCCGTTGCACTAATTCACCCCCCCCTCTTAGTGCCGTTCCGATCCTAACACGTATCGCTCGATCCATCGGCATGTTAACTCACGCAATATCAGATCTTGGCACAATATTTGATTCTTCTAGCCCGATGCTCAATCTTCGACTCTAGCCAAACATTTTATTCTTTTGCTTTAATCATTTTGTCTTTTCATGATAGAAGTTAGTCCTGCATCAGTTTTCTCAAAACGTAGATTAAATCATAAACTCATTAATTGATTTCATCATCAAAATCTGGGATTCAACATGCTCAACATAAACTTCTTCGGAAATAAAGCCATTAAAAAAAGCATTTTTGTTGAATCCCAGATTTTAATGATGAAATCAATTGATAAAGTTTGTGATCTAATCTGTGGTTTAAAGCAAAAGAATCAGACATTGGGCCGGGGTCAAAGATCATAATCGAGCCGGAAGAATCGAACATTGCGCTAAGATCGGTTGTTGCGGGAGTCAACATGCCAATGGATCAGATGATATGCCAAAGGAAAGCATGATGTGCTAGGAGTTTGGATGAACCATTGACATGCCGGACAACGTAGATTTCTTGTCTTGTAATCGTTTAGGCCTTTATTATCGTAGTTGGGTCTTAAATTGAGTTAGTTTTAGGTGTAACCTTACTAACTCAATTAGGGACCCATTGGGCCCGATCTAGGGTTGAGTTGGGCCCATTAGGAGGCCAATTTAGTGACCCAAAGTTAGGTCAAGTGGTGGCACTGCCAGACCAGGTGGTGGAACCATCTATGAGCTAGAACATATGAAGTGTACGTTTTCCGGAAGACCCGGTGGTGGTACCGCCAGTGACAAGCAATGGCACCACCTAGATTGGCGGTAGTACCACTAGTACATGGTCTATCATGTTGCCAAGCAGTAGTACCGCCTAGATTGGGCGGTGGAATTGCCAACAGTTCATGTTGCTGGTGGTGGTACCACTCAACACTAGCGGTGGTACCACTAGGACCATAGAAACCCAGGATGAGATTTTTTTTTTGCTCTATTTTCGAAGTCATTTGGAGCCTATAAATATCCCACTCATTCTTGCTTGAATTAGTGAGAAAAGTAAACAAAAAAGGCCTTGTGATTCTAAGTTGTAAAGACTTGAAAGGTGCTAAGTGTCCCCTTCCTCCTCTTTAAAGTTTTGAGCTTATTCTAAGAGAGGTGTAAGACTTGTAAAGGTTCTCTTCTAAACCTATGAGAAAGAGAAAGAGTTGTAAAGAGGATAGTTGGTCTTTGCCTATTGAAAAAAGATCGTTAGTGAACGCTGGTGGCCTCGACGGAAGAGGAATTGGGAGTGGACATAGGCCACGACGATCGAACCACTATAAATTTGGTGTGTATTTTCTTTTTGCTCTTCATTGCTATTGTTTTCTGATTTAACTACTTATTACATTTACTTTAAACCAAGCACACTTTCGATATCGATTTTCATTGAATAAAATTTTCAAACTGAGATATTTATGAAAATTATTAATTCACCCCCCCCACCCCCCCTTCTTAGTGCCAATATAGTCCTACCAGTTGGTATCAGAGCCAAGTTTCTCTTATTTGGCTTAACACCCAAGAGAGATTAAATAGTTTTTTATGGCAATCTAGAGGGTCACTCATTAGTTAGAACCCTTGCAGATTCTAAGCTTGGGGTTGATCTCTTTAGGGGATTGATCTCCTTGGAACTCTATAGGGGTTCCTTCCTCCAAGTTACTGCTCAAAGGCTATAGAAAAGATTCATCTATTATTTGAGAAAAAATGATGATACATGACTATTTATAGGGCTTCTAAACCCCGACTCCTAATAGGACTCCTACTTCTAACCAACTCCTAATATAACTACTCAAGACTCCTATTCCTTTACAACTCCTAATGCTTCTCTAAAAAATAATCTCTTAACCCTAGTCGACCTCTTCACTTCTTTAATAGGGGTCGACTAGGTAGGTTTTACATGAATGCCCCTCTCAGTTAGGACTCTCCTAGCTAGAGTCCTAACATCATTCTCCTATGTTTAATGGGGCATACTACATGTATTGGAAAACATGAATGAGGATTTTTCTGATTTTTATGGACTTTGATTTATGGAATATTGTAGAATGTAGTTTTCAAAAATCCTCTAAACCAATGAATGAATGGAATAATCTAGAGAAAAAATTATTTTCTTTAAATGAGAAAGCTATGAATGCTTTATTTTGCGCTTTAGATAAAAATACGTTTAATCATATTTTTATATACAAAACTGCACATGATATTTTGCATATACTCGAAGTCACATATGAAGGCACAAGTAGAGTTAAAAAGTCGAAGATTAATCTTTTGATGCATAATTATAAATTATTTCGAATAAAGCCAGGAGAAACTATTTGTGACATGTACACCTATTTTACGGATGTTGTCAATGGTTTGAAAGCACTTAGTAAAAGTTTTACTAATCTTGAACTTGTTAATAAAATTTTACAAGCTCTTCCTAATAATTGGGATCCAAAAGTAACTACTATTCAAGAAGCAAAGAACTTGAACTATTTTCCACTTGAAGAACTCATAGGGTTATTAATGACCTATGAAATGATTTGCAAGGCACATGATAAACATGAGAATAACCTTAGCCTTCTAAAGAATAAGAAAGATATGACACTTAGAACCAAAGAAGACCACTCGAGCGAAAACTCAAGTGATGATGATGACTTGACACTCTTAATAAGAAAATTTAAAAAAATTATAAAAAGAAACAAAACAAATCTTGTAAAATAAGATACTAAGAATAAAAATAAACTCATGAAGGACACAATCATCTGCTACGAATGCAAGAAGTCAAGGTACTTCAAAAGTGAATATCCTCAACTGAAGAAGTAGAATCTGCCAAAGAAGAAGAAAGCACTTAAGGCGACTTGGGATGACTCAAGTGCATTTGAAGACAAGGAGCAAACCAATGAAGATAAGGTGGCAAACTAAGCTCTTATGGCTCTTAATGATGAGGTATGTGACTCAAACAATTCCTTTTTACCTTATAATGAATTACTTGATGCATTTCATAATTTGTATAATAAGCTTAAAATAGTTAGTAAGAAATATAAATTGTTAAAAAAAGATTATGCATCTCTCTCTAATGAATTTGATAAATTAAAAAATAAGTATAATAAATACTTGTTAACTCTTTGTATTAAGTGTGAAGAATTAGATTCACTTAAGAAATAAAATATATTACTACAACAAACATTAGAAAAATTTTAAATTGGTAACAAATCATTAAATATGATTCGTGCCAATAAGGGTCATGTTCATAGAAATGAAGGAATCGGCTTTGTGAGTAACACTCAACAAAAGCCAACTACTTTTGTTAAAGGACTCACATTACATGTTTTCCTTGAAAATAAATATAATTTGTGTGATAGATGTAGACATTATGTTGTTGAATCTCGGATTTTGATGATAAAATCAATTGATAAATTATTGATCTAATCCATATGTTGAGATAAGTGATGCAGGAATAACTATGTGGAAAAAGGCAAAACAATTACGGTAGAATCGGACGTTTGGTTGGAGTCAAAGATCAGACATCGGGTTGGAAGAATCGAAGTATGCACCGAGAACAGATATTGCAGAAGTCAGCATGCCGAAGGATCAGGTGATACGTTGAATATCTAAATGATGTGCGAAAGTTCAACAGAAGCTCGTCGGGAGTTCACCGAAAGTGTGTCAAAAGTTTTGCCGGGAGTTTAAATAAACAATTGATGTGCTGGACAACTAGGTTGCTTAATTATAGTTATTTTAGCCTTAATTGATATAGTTAGGTCTTAATTTGAGTTAGGTTTGGGAGAAATCCTACCAACTCAATTAGGGCCAACTAAGCCCAAAATAGGGTTGAGTTGGGCCGGATGGATGGCCCACTCGGCCACTTAGAGTCATGCCAGGCGGTGGTACCGCCCAGGGTGGGTGGTGGAACCGCTTAAGGCTTAGCCACCTAGGTGGTTTGGGCGGTGGTACCACCGATAGTTAATGCTATCAGATGGTGGCATCGCCCTGTCAGGTAGTGGTACCGCTAGAGCCTAGTCTCCAAGGCTCTATCAAGTGGTAGTACCACCAGATTGGGTGGTGGTACCGCCCAGTGTCAGAGTGTTAGGCGATGGTACCGCCAGTACCTCAGAAACCCAAGATGAGATACTTTTTGACTCCAATTTTGAAGCCATTGGGACTTATAAATACCCCACTCTTTTCTGCATGAAAGAGAAACAAAGTATGAACAAAAATCTTGAAGTGTTGGGGTATGAAAGTATTGTAAAACAGCTTAGTGTTCTTCTCCTCCATTTCTAAGTCTTGTGATCATTCAAGTGAGGTGTGAGGCTTGTAAGGATTATCTCCTAAACCCATGAAAAGGAGAAAGTGTTGTAAGAGGTATTTGTGACATGTACACCTATTTTACGGATGTTGTCAATGGTTTGAAAGCACTTAGTAAAAGTTTTACTAATCTTGAACTTGTTAATAAAATTTTACAAGCTCTTCCTAATAATTGGGATCCAAAAGTAACTACTATTCAAGAAGCAAAGAACTTGAACTATTTTCCACTTGAAGAACTCATAGGGTTATTAATGACCTATGAAATGATTTGTAAGGCACATGATAAACATGAGAATAACCTTAGCCTTCTAAAGAATAAGAAAGATATGACACTTAGAACCAAAGAAGACCACTCGAGCGAAAACTCAAGTGATGATGATGACTTGACACTCTTAATAAGAAAATTTAAAAAAATTATAAAAAGAAACAAAACAAATCTTGTAAAATAAGATACTAAGAATAAAAATAAACTCATGAAGGACACAATCATCTGCTACGAATGCAAGAAGTCAAGGTACTTCAAAAGTGAATATCCTCAACTGAAGAAGTAGAATCTGCCAAAGAAGAAGAAAGCACTTAAGGCGACTTGGGATGACTCAAGTGCATTTGAAGACAAGGAGCAAACCAATGAAGATAAGGTGGCAAACTAAGCTCTTATGGCTCTTAATGATGAGGTATGTGACTCAAACAATTCCTTTTTACCTTATAATGAATTACTTGATGCATTTCATAATTTGTATAATAAGCTTAAAATAGTTAGTAAGAAATATAAATTGTTAAAAAAAGATTATGCATCTCTCTCTAATGAATTTGATAAATTAAAAAATAAGTATAATAAATACTTGTTAACTCTTTGTATTAAGTGTGAAGAATTAGATTCACTTAAGAAATAAAATATATTACTACAACAAACATTAGAAAAATTTTAAATTGGTAACAAATCATTAAATATGATTCGTGCCAATAAGGGTCATGTTCATAGAAATGAAGGAATCGGCTTTGTGAGTAACACTCAACAAAAGCCAACTACTTTTGTTAAAGGACTCACATTACATGTTTTCCTTGAAAATAAATATAATTTGTGTGATAGATGTAGACATTATGTTGTTGAATCTCGGATTTTGATGATAAAATCAATTGATAAATTATTGATCTAATCCATATGTTGAGATAAGTGATGCAGGAATAACTATGTGGAAAAAGGCAAAACAATTACGGTAGAATCGGACGTTTGGTTGGAGTCAAAGATCAGACATCGGGTTGGAAGAATCGAAGTATGCACCGAGAACAGATATTGCAGAAGTCAGCATGCCGAAGGATCAGGTGATACGTTGAATATCTAAATGATGTGCGAAAGTTCAACAGAAGCTCGTCGGGAGTTCACCGAAAGTGTGTCAAAAGTTTTGCCGGGAGTTTAAATAAACAATTGATGTGCTGGACAACTAGGTTGCTTAATTATAGTTATTTTAGCCTTAATTGATATAGTTAGGTCTTAATTTGAGTTAGGTTTGGGAGAAATCCTACCAACTCAATTAGGGCCAACTAAGCCCAAAATAGGGTTGAGTTGGGCCGGATGGATGGCCCACTCGGCCACTTAGAGTCATGCCAGGCGGTGGTACCGCCCAGGGTGGGTGGTGGAACCGCTTAAGGCTTAGCCACCTAGGTGGTTTGGGCGGTGGTACCACCGATAGTTAATGCTATCAGATGGTGGCATCGCCCTGTCAGGTAGTGGTACCGCTAGAGCCTAGTCTCCAAGGCTCTATCAAGTGGTAGTACCACCAGATTGGGTGGTGGTACCGCCCAGTGTCAGAGTGTTAGGCGATGGTACCGCCAGTACCTCAGAAACCCAAGATGAGATACTTTTTGACTCCAATTTTGAAGCCATTGGGACTTATAAATACCCCACTCTTTTCTGCATGAAAGAGAAACAAAGTATGAACAAAAATCTTGAAGTGTTGGGGTATGAAAGTATTGTAAAACAGCTTAGTGTTCTTCTCCTCCATTTCTAAGTCTTGTGATCATTCAAGTGAGGTGTGAGGCTTGTAAGGATTATCTCCTAAACCCATGAAAAGGAGAAAGTGTTGTAAGAGGGTGGTTGGTCTTCACCCATTAAATGAATACCATTAGTGGATGCAGATGACCACGATGGAGGAGAAATCGAAAGTGGACATAGGCCACAATGACCGAACCACTATAAATCCGATGTGTTCTTTCCTTACTGCTTACTTTTATTACTTAGCTGCACTCTGCATTATAGATTTACTTTAAGTTGATATCTTTTCGATATGATTTCTTTGTTATGTTTTTATCAAATCGGAAAGATTTGGAATCACAACCATAATTTTTATCGCTGCACTAATTCACCCCCCCCTCCCCTCTCTTAGTGTCGTATTGATCCTAACAATAGGTATCAAAGAAAGGTTACTCTTAATTTGGTTTAAAACCTAAGAGAGATGACTTTTGTCAGTAATTATAAGGGTCATTCTATCACATGTCCTCTCATGTTCAATAGAATGGATTACATATATTGGAAAACTAGAATGAGGATTTTCTTGATTTCTATGGATTTCGAGTTATGAAAATATCGTTGAAAACGGATTTCAAAAGTCGTCTCTTCCAATAAACGATTGGAATAATTTGGAGAAGAAGACTTTCTCTTTGAACGCCAAAGCTATGAATGTTTTAGTTTGTGCTTTAGATAAAAATGAATTCAATTGAGTTTGTATTTGCGAAATGGCTTATGACATTTAGCATATAATTGAAATCACACACGAAGGTACAAGTAGGGTTAAGGAGTCAAAAATCAATATTTTGGTTTATGAAACCAAGCGAGACCATTAGAGATATGTACACCCAGTTTACGGATGTCGTCAATGGTCTAAAAGCACTTAGTAAATTTTTTTCTAATTTTGAACTCGTTAACAGGATATTAAGATCCCTTCCAAAGAGTTAGGATCCTAAAGCAACTGCAATTCAAGAAGCCAAAGACTTGAACAACTTTCTACTCGAAAAACTTATCGGGTCTTTGATGATCTACGAAATGACATGCAATGCACATAAAGAACTTGAGAACAACCTTCCAAAAAACAGGAAGGATTTGACACTTGGAACTCAATAAGACCACTTGAGAGAAAACTCAAGTGATGATGATGATGATGATGATGACGACTTGGCACTTCTAACAAAAAAATTTAAAAAATTCATAAAAAGAAACAAAACTAAACATGGCATTAAAAATAAAAATTAACTTAAAAAGGACCAAATAATTTGCTACGAATGTAAGAAGTTTAGGCACTTCAAAAGTAAATGCCCCCTAGTAAAGAAGCAACCGAAGAAGAAAAAAGTGCTAAAAGCTACTTTGGATGATTCAAGTGCATCCGTAGACGAGGAGCCAACCAACAAAGAAGTTGCTAACTACACTTTAATGGCGCTTGGCGATGAGATGTCTACAATCACAAGCTATGAGCAAAAAATGGTACCTTGATAGTGGATGCTCAAGGCACATGACCGGAGATCCAACTCAATTCTCTAAGTTTACTAACCAAGACGAAGGGTTTGTCACCTTCAAAGACAACAACAGAGGTAAAATCATTGGCAAAGGGGCTGTAGGTAACAAATCAAACTTCTTGATTGAAGATGTGTTATTAATATATGGTTTAAAGCATAATCTTCTAAGCATTAGTCAATTATGTGATAGATGATGCATCATGAGATTTGAATTTAATGATTACATTGTTGAAAGACCACACAAAAATACATCTATGATTACCTTAAAACATAATAACCTATATACTATTGATATTGATGATCTTTGTAATAAAATGTGCTTTTCGGCTTTAAGAGATGATGCTTGGCTTTGGCATAGGAGGTTAAGTCATGCTAGCTTGAAACTAATCTCCTAAATTTCATCTAGAGAACTTATAAAAGGAATCACTAGCATAAAGTTTGTCAAAGACAAAGTGTGTGATGCATATCAACTAAGAAAGCAAATAAAAGGTAATTTCAAGTCAAAGAATCAAATAAGCACATCTAGACTGTTACAATTGATCCATATGGATTTATTTGGATCAATTGATACAACAAGCCTTGGAGGTAGCAAATATACCTTTGTAATTATTGATGATTATAGTACTTGGACATACTTCTTGGTACAAAAATGTGATTATTTGAAGTATTTTTCAAAATTTTTTAAACTGGTTCAAAATGAAAAAGGCTTTATGATTGCATCTATACGTAGTGATCATAGTGGTGAGTTTTAAAATCATGATTTCAAAGACTTTTGTGAATCAAATGGGTACAATCATAATTTTTCTACTTCAAGAAACCCACAACAAAATGGAGTAGTTAAAAGAAAAAATAGGAGCTCACAAGAAATGGCAAGAACCATGTTAAACGAACATAGCCTACGCAAATATTTTTGGGTCGAAGTTGTTAGCACATCATGCTATGTCATGAATAGGGTTCTAGTAAGACCATTAATTTTCAAAACTCCTTATGAATTATAGAATAATAAAAAATTATAATATTTTGTATTTCAAAGTTTTTGGTTGTAAATATTTTGTTTTAAACGAAAAAAATGCCTTAGGAAAATTTGATGCAAAATCCGATGAAGGCATTTTTCTTGGATATTCTTCCACTTCTAAAGCATTTTGTGTATTTAATAAGAGAACTTTAGTCATAGAAGAATTTATTCATGTTGTTTTCAAAGAGGTTTCCAAATTTATGAAAAATGATTTTGATTTTGATGCTTTAAATTTTAATGAAATCTCTCCTCTCACTAGCAACTTAGATGCATCTTCTTCCAAAGAATCGTTACCTAATGATTGGAAATATGTAGATGCTCATCCTAAAGAGCTAATCATTGGAGACACATCGAAAGGTGTTCAAACTCGTTCTTCTCTCAAAAATTTTTGTGCGAATGCAGCCTTTTATGAACCTAAATAATTAACGAGACCTTGAAAGATGATTCATGGGTTATTGCAATGCATAAGTAATTAAATCAATTTGAGAGATATAAGGTGTGGAAGCTTGTTCCTAGACCTAGTGATCTTTTGGTAATTGGTACTAAATGAGTCTTTAGAAACAAGCAAGATGAACTTGGTATTATGGTTCGAAACAATGCTAGATTAGTGGCCAAAGGTATGAACCAAGAAGAAGGTATCGATTATGAAGAAATCTTCACTCCCATAGTTAGACTTGAAGCCATAAGGATTCTCCTTGCCTATGCTAGTTGTAATAAATTTAAGTTATTTCAAATGGATATTAAAAGTACTTTTCTTAATGGCTTTATTTTCGAAGAAGTTTATGTTGAACAACCTCCTAGATTTAAGAATGCTAACTTTCCGAATCATGTGTTTAAGTTAACTAAGGCTCTCTATGGATTAAAAAAAGCCCCTAGGGCTTGGTATGAGAGGCGTAATTTTTTCTTTATTCACAATAATTTTATAAAAGGCAAGGTCGATACTACATTATTTTTTTTATAAGCGATACTATATTATTTATTAAATATTTCAAAAATAATTTTTTCATTGTCCAAATTTTATGTTGATGATGTCATTTTCGGTTCTTCAAGTGAATCTTTGTGTGAATCGTTTACCAAAAGTATAAGTCAAGAATTTGAAATGAGCTTAATGGGTGAATTAACTTTTTTTCTTAGGATTGCAAATTAAACAACTAAGTGATGAAATTTTTATTAGTCAGACTAAGTATGCTTTAGATCTATTGAAACGATTTAATATAGATAGTGCTAAAGCTATTAATACACCCGAGCACTTCCACAAAACTAGATATGGACACTAATGGAGAATGTTTTAATCAAAAGACTTATACGGGGTATGATAGATAGTTTATTATACCTCACAGCAACCAGACCCAATATTATGTTTAGTGTTGGACTATGCACTAGATTTCAATCTAATTCCCAGCAATCTCACTTAAACATTGTTAAAAGGATTTTTAGATATTTAAAAGGAACTCCTAATCTAGGACTATGGTATCCAAGTTCTAAAAACTTTGAGTTACTTACTTATGTTGATGATCATTTTGCTGGTTGTCAAATAGATAGAAAAAGCACATTAGGAACATGTCAACTCTTAGGTCATGCACTTGTTGTTAGGAATGAATCGGCACTAAGAGGGGGGTGGTGAATTAGTGTAGCGGTAAAAACATCGATTTCGTAAATCTTTCGTACGTTGAAAAATAATCGGAAAGATACTAACTTGGAAGTGTAAGGGAGCATAGTGAAAGCAATACGAAGGTAGTTTGTAGTTAAAGTAAATTGCTCAAAAAAAATACAAACCAGATTTTATAGTGGTTCGGTCGTCGTGACCTACATCCACTATTGATTCCTCTTTCGTAGAGGCCACCGACATCCACTAATGATATTCCTTCAATGGACAAAGATCAACTACCCTTACAACTCAGTTCTCCTTTTGATAGGTTCAGGAGAGAACCTTTACAACCCCTTTTTACAAAGCTTCCCTCACACTCTCCCTTAGAATGGTCTCTAAACTTTAAGATGAGGGACTCTACACTTTACAAAGATTTTCAACTTTAGAAACATAAAGTTTTTATTCGCATTTCTTGCTACTCCATGCAGGAATAGTTGGGGTATTTATAGACCCCAAATGGCTTCAAAACTTGGAGCCAAAATTTAAATCCCCGAGATTTTGGGGTACGGGCGGTACCACCGCCTACACTAGGCAGTACCACCGTTTGCAGCCTGACATTGGGCGGTACCACCGCCTGACAGCCTCAGAGATCTGGTTTTTTGAGATTTCCAACTCACAAGCGGTTCCACCGCCTGTTCTGGCAATGTCACTGTTTGACCCAACTTTTGGGTCACTGAATGGGCCTCCGAATGAGCCCAAATCAGTCCTAATTAAGGCCCAATTAGCTCCTAATTAAGTTAGCATGATTACACCAAAAGCTAACTCAATTTGCCCCCTAAACTACTTTGATCTTAGACAAATGATTACAATGCATGAATCCTTTGTCCAGCATGTCATTGGTTCATCTGGCGCTCGTCTGATCCTTCGGTGCATCATCCTCTCCTTCGGCGTATTGCCCAATCAGCATGTTGATTCCCGCAACTTCCGATCTCGTTAGTGCAATGCCCGATCCTTCGATTTGATGCCCGAATTTACAACACGAGCCTTCTGCCGACATGTTGACTGATCCTTCGGTCTGACATCCAATCTTCTAACATGTTCACTTTGGCCCAATATGATTATTTCTACTTTAATCAATTTACCTCTCCTTGATCACAACTAGTCCTGTGTCACTCAAAATATAGATTAGATCATAAACTCATCAATTAATTTTATCATCAAAATCCGAGATTCAACAATCTCCCTCTTTTAGATGATGACAACCAATTGATGACGAAGTTTAAAAAAACTCCCCCTATCAATATGTCATATTGATAAAAACTTTGAAATTATAGTATTTCAACATTGCATGCAACATAAAATCATACATAATCAAATTTTCAATATATCATTCCATGCATGATCATCAACATAACTTCTCCCCCTTTGTCATCAACAAAAAAAGAAGTGCAACTATTCAATTTTTTGAGATATAATTTCAAATCATTGAAACATAATCTCAAGTTTTATCATCTTGCAAGCTAGTAATTTTATTTGTAAAATTTTTACACCTTTTGATATATGCAAGATAGCAAGTTTTTTGCATATACTTGAAATGTGCAAGTTAGCATTTTTACGTTTCTAGCAATTCTTTCTCCATGCAATTTGCAAGCTAGCAAATTTAGTAAGTTTTACATAATTTTGGAACATGCAAGCTAACAAATTTTACACATGTGAAAGTTGGCAAAATTGTTGCATCTTTTGAGATGAGCAAGCTTTTTTCTTCTCTTTATGATGTGCAAACTAGCAACTTCTTTCTTCTTCTTGAAGTATGCAAGCTAGCAAAATTTGTTCCCCTATTTCATTATCAAATAGAAGGAAAGAATACAATGTTATAATTCTTTGCCCTTTTAGTAAGAAACATTGGAGTTCAAAACCAAGATCTTGATTCATAGAAAAATCTCATGTATCAAATATCGAGAAATCAAGATCATAATTTGAATAAAGAAAAATAAATCTTAACCCATAAAGTTTTCTTGTAAGAAATGTCAAGTTATCATCATTATTACGTTGGGCATGATACTAAATCAATAAAATTTTAAATCAATATTACTTGGGTATGCATGATACTAAAACATGGTTTCAAGTCTTTAATATATAACATGCATAATTTGAAACCACTACATTTCATCCTTGCATGATATCAATCATCACTATGGGCATATCATACATGATACTAAAGCATTTATGATACCAAACATTAAATCAACATTTTTTAAGCATTTATCACTTCATGATTGTTGATACCAAACATTCATCATTTATTTTCTCTCCCTTTATCATCTACAAAAAGGAGAATCATTCAACAATGCAAGTGTTTGAAAGCATGTCAAGTAAGTTTTACACCAATTTATCCAAGCTAGCAAAAATAAGAAGTTAAGCAAAAACTTTGCATGAAAAATGAGAAGCTAGCATTATTGCTTAAAAGCTTTTTTTGGTTCTTCTTAGCAAGTTTCTTTCTTCCTTTGTCATAAAAAGATAAGAAAAAGAGGAAGAAGAGTAAGGGAGAAATTCATTCTAAAAAAAAAATCAAGAACCAATTTCATGAAAAGAATTAAACCTAGTCAAATCTATAATAAATGAGTTTCATTGAATCAAGCTTCTATTTTAGCAAAGAGAAATGATTCATTAAAAAGATCAAGATGTCCATACAAAATCAAATCCCTATTTTTGCAAATGATCATCACATACTAAAAGTCCATGAATAAAAATTCTTCTTTCGTGAGAAGAGTGAGGAAAAAATTCATGGGAAATGATCATTAAATGAAGGATAAAAAATCCATGAATCAAGGCTCTTCTTTTGCAAATAGAAAGATGATCTCGATTTAAAAAGAAAATTCAAGTTATTAAGAACCGAGAAATCTGAGAAAGGAATTCATACATTTAGAAGATATAACATGCCTAATTCTCTTCTAATGAAATCAAATTGTTCCTCATTTAATTTCAAATTGTCAAATCATCAAAATCACTTTTCAAGAGATTCATTAAAAGTAACATAAATAGATTCATTAATCTCTTT
>LVTN01000554.1:1580-56700 GCA_001649415.1 Musa itinerans | reverse complement strand
GCACCTATGACTAGCAATCTCCCACTTGACCTAAAGTCAATCACCTATGTGTCTGATCCCCATCAGACCCTTGTAATGCTCAAAGACAATCTGAGATAACGGTTTTGTCAATGGATCTGCGATGTTATCTTCGGATGGAACTCTTTCCACTACTACATCTTCTCGGGCGACAATCTCTCTAATTAGGTGGAACCTCCTTAGAACACTTCTAATGAGACCCAGATTCCCTCATTTGAGCAATCGCCCCATAGTTGTCACAATATAAGGGAATCAACTCCTTATTGTCTAGCACGACTACTAAAATCTGTGAGGAACTTCTTCATCTAGACTCCCTCTTGTGCTGCCTCTACTACAGCAATGTACTCCACCTCTATGGTCTAGTCAATAGTAGTATCTTGCTTGGAACTCTTCCAATAACACACTACTCCTCCATTCAGGGTGAACACATACCTTGAATTAGACTTGCTATCATCGACATTAGACTAGAAACTCAAGTCCATGTAGCCTTCAACCTTGAGGCTACTACCTCCATATACCAATAAAAGATCCTTAATCCTTCTCAAGTAATTAAGGATACACTTTACTACTTTCTAGTGCTCTAAGCCTGGATCCACCTAATACCTGCTCGTGACACTCAAAGCATGCGCTATATCAGGCCTGGTACATAGCATGGCATGCATGATAGACCCTATCGCTGAGACATAGGGTATCATATCCATGTTCACCCTTTCTTTAGGAGTCCTTGGGGACATACTCCTAGGAAGCGATATCTCATGTCTCATCGATATGAGACTTCTTTTGAAAATTTTCATGGTAAACCTTATGACAATGATATCTATGCACCTGGACTATGATAAGCCAAGCATCCTCTTGGATCTATCTCTATAAATCTGAATCCCCAAGATATACGATGCTTCCCCTAAGTTTTTCATGGAGAAGTGTCTAGATAACCAAGCCTTAACTATGGATAGCATTCCTACATCATTCCCAATGATCAGGATGTCATCCACATATAACAACAAGAAGGTGATAGTGCTTCCACTTACCATCCTATATACACAAAACTCATCTTCATTCTTAACGAAGTCATAAGATCTGATCGCCTCATCAAATCTCATGTTCCAACTTTAGAAAGCTTGCTTCAGTCCACAAATTGACCTAAGCAAGCTACACACTTTATCTAGACAATTCTTGAACACGAATCCCCTATGCTGTATCATATACACCTCCTCCTTGAGGTTGCTATTGAGGAACATGGTTTTCACGTCCATCTGTCAGATCTCATAATTATAGTGTGCTGCAATAGCCAATAGAATTCGAATGGATTTTAGCATGGCTACAGGTGATAAGATTTTATCATAGTCAATACATTGCCTTTCACGATACCCCTTAGCCACTAGTCTTACTTTATAGGTATCTACCTTTCCATCTACTCTGGTCTTCTTCTTGAAGATCCACTTGCAACTAATGGGTATAATACCCTTAGGTACATGAACTAGGTTCCAAATCTTGTTGAAGTACATAGAGTACCATCTTTTGCTCCTTGCTTTTGATTGTAGACATATTTACATGAAAGGGGGGTTTGCTTTAGGTACCAATTTAACTTTGGTTCCCTTATAAAAAGATCTACCTATCTTGACTATTGGCATTAAGTTATTTATGATTCCTTTAGGAACCCAAACTAATTTATGTGAGCTATATTTTTTAAATAAATATTTATAGGTATAATAACCATATCTACCATAAAAATTATATTTAATTTTTTGAGAAACTTGCAATGTGGGTCCTTCAATAAATTTAGTTAGCTTTTATTGAGTGTTACTACTCACAAAGTCAATTCATTCTTTTCCATGTACATGACCTTTATTAGCAAGGATCATATTTAATGATTTATTTTCAATTTTAAAATTTTCTAATGTTTGTTATAATACCAAATTTTCCATTTTAACTAAGTCTAACTCTTCACATTAAGTACAAGAGGTTAACATACAATTATCATGCTTATTTTTTAATTTTTTTAATTTACTAGAAAGAGAAGCATAATCCTTTTTTAATAATTTATATTTCTTACCAACTAATTTCAAATCATCATATATATCTTGAAAAGCATTAAGTAATTCATCATATGATAAATGAGTTTCTATTGAGTCACATACTTCGTCGTTAAGAGTCATTAAAGCATAGTTTGTTACCTCATCTTCATTGGTTTGCTCCTCGTCTTCTGATGCACTTGATTCATCCCAAGTCACCTTTAGTGCTTTCTTCTTCTTTTGTGCTAGCATCTTCTTCTTCAGTTATGAACATTCACTATTGAAGTGCCCCGACTTCTTGCATTCTAGCAGATGATTATATCCTTTTTTAGTTCATTTTTATTCTTAGCATCTTGTTTTACAAGATTTATTTTGTTTTCTTTTATAATTTTTTTAAATTTTCTTGTGAGGAGTGCCAAGTCGTCATCATCACTTAAACTTTCGCTTGAGTGAACTTCTTTAGTTCTAGGTGTTATATCTTTCCTGTTCTTTAGAAGGTTGTTCTCATGTTCATGATGTGCCTTGCAAGTCATTTCATAGGTCATTAATGACCCTATGAGTTCTTTAAGAGGAAAATAGTTCAACTCCTTTGCTTCTTGAATAGTAGTTAGTTTTAAATCCCAATTTTTTAGAAGATATCATAAAATTTTATTAACAAGTTGAAGATTAGTAAAAAAATTTCCAAGTGCTTTTAGACCATTGACAACATTTGTAAAATAGGTGTACATGTCACCAATGGTTTCGTTTGGTTTTATTCGAAACAATTCATAACTATGCACCAAAAGATTAATCTTAGACTCTTTAACTCTACTTGTGCCTTCATGTGTAATTTTGAGTGTGTGCCAAATATCATGTGTAGTTTCACATATAGAAACACGATTAAACTTATTTTTATCTAAAGCATAAAATAAAGCATTCATAGCTTTAACATTTAAATAAAATAATTTTTTTTCTTAATCATTCCATTTATTCATTAGTCTAGAGGATTTTTGAAAACCACATTCGATAATATTCCATAAATCAAAGTCCATAGAAATCATAAAAATTCTTATTCATATTTTTCAATACGTGTAGTCCATCCCATTGAACATAGGAGGATGAGTGATTGAGTAACCCTCTGGATTGCCGATAAAAGCTATTTAATCTCTCTTGGGTGTTAAACCAACCAAGAGAAACTTGACTCTAATACCAACTATTAGGACTATAATGGCACTAGGAGGGTCAATTAGTGCTCTCATAAAATTATGATTTTAAAAATTTCATTCAATGAAATCTAATATCGAAAGTGTAATAAAAAATTAACTTAGAAAGCAATAGCAATGAAGAGCAGAAAGGAAATGCACAATGAATTTATAGTGATTCGGTCATCGAGGCCACCGGCGTTCACTAACGATCTTCTTTCAATAAGCGAAGAGCAACTACCCTCTTTAAAACTCTTTCTCCTTTTCACAAGTTTAGGAGAGAACTTTTACAAGTCTCACACCTCTTTCAGAATAAGCTCTGAACTTTAAAGAGGAGGGGAACACTCAACACTTTTCAAGAGTTTACAACTTAGAATCACAAGCTTTTTCATTCACTTTTCTTGCTAACTCAAGCAAGAATGAGTGGGGTATTTATGGGCCCTAGATGACTTCAAAAATAGGCCAAAAAATCTCATCCCTGAGTTTTCAAGGTCCTAGTAGTACTATCGCCAATGCTGGGTTGTACCGTCGCCTACAACATTAACCACTAGTGGTACCACTGCCCAGTTTAGGCGATACTACTGCTTGATAACATGGGAGACCATGTACTGGTAGTACTGTTACTAATCTGGGTGGTACCATTGCCAATCTGGGAGGTACCACTGCTTGACACTGGTGGCACCACCGTCGGGTCTTTTAGAAAACATACACTTTGTACGTTCCAACACATACGTGGTTCCATTGCCTAGTCTAGTGGTGTCACCTCCTAACCTAACTATGGGTCACTAAATGAGCCTCCCAAAAGGCCTAAATCAGCACCGATTCAAGCCTAATGAGTCCCCTAAATGAGTTAGTATGGTTATACCCAAAACTAACTCAATTAGACCTAAACTACGACGATCAAGACATAAACAATTATAAGACAAGAATTCTATATTGTACGGCATGTCATTAGTTCATCTGAACTCCTAGCGTATTGTGCTTTCCTTCGGTGTATTGCCCGATCCATCAGCATATTGACTCCCACAACATCTAATCTTGGTGCAATGTTCGATTCTTCTAACACGATATTGTTTAGACCATATCGGCACTAAGATGGGGGGTGAATTAGTGCTTTTATAAAAATCTCGATTTGAAAACTTTCATTCGATGAAAACAAGTATCGAAAGTGTACTTGACTTAGAGTAAATGTATTAAGTAATTAAATCAGAAAGCAATATCAATGAAGAGCAGAAAGTAAATGCAAATCAATTTATAGTGGTTCGGTCGTCGCAACCTATGTCCACTCCCGATTCCTCTTCCGTCGAGGCCACCGGCATTCACTAACAATCTTCTTTCAATGGGTGAAGACCAACTACCCTCTTTACAACTCTTTCTCCTTTTCACAGGTTTAGGAGAGAACCTTTACAAGTCTTACACCTCTCTTAGAATAAGCTCAAAACTTAAAGATTAGGAGGGGGACACTTAGCACTTTTCAAAACTTTATTACTCAGAATCACTAGGGTTTTTGTTCACTTTTCTTGCTTACTCAAGCAAGAAAGAGTGGGGTATTTATAGGCCCCAAATGGCTTCAAAAATAGAGCCAAAAAAGGTTTCATCCTTGGTTTCAGGGGTACTAGCAGTACTACCACCAATCTTGGGCGGTACCACCACTTGCAGCCCTAATAACTAGTGGTATTATCGCCCAATCTGAGTGACACTACCACCAAACTTCATAGGAGACCATGTACTGGCTATACTACTGCCAATCTAGGCAATACCACTACTAGTCTAGGTAGTACCACTACTTAACATTAGCGATACCACCGTCGGGTCTTTTAGAAAATGTACACTTCATACGTTCTAGCTCATAGATGGTTCCACCACCTAATCTAGCGGTGCCACCGTCTGACCTAATTCTGGGTCATTGAATGGGCCCAAACTCAACCCCAGATCAGGCCCAATGGGCCCCTAATTGAGTTAGTAGGGTTATATCCAGAACTAACTCAATTTAAAACCTAACTATGATAATTAAGACCTAAACAATTATAAGACAAGAAATCTAAGTTGTCCAGCATGTCATTAATTCATTTGAACTCTATCCGAACTTCTAGCATGTCATTTGAATCTTCGGTGTATCGCTCGATCCATCGGCATGTTGACTCCCGCAACATCCGATCTTGGCGCAATGTCTGATTCTTCTAGCCTGATGCCTGATCTCTAACTCCAGCCCATCATCTGATTCTTCTGCTTTAATCATTTTACCCTTTCATGATCAAAGTTAGTCTTGCGTCACTTTTCTCAAATAACAGATTAGATCATAAACTCATCAATTGATTTCATCATCAAAATCCAGGATTCAACAATCTCCTCCTTTTTTATAATGACAACCAATTGATGATGAAGTTTTAACTAAACTTCCCCTATCTATATATCATATTGAGATAAACTTTGAATTCAAAATAATGATAACTTTCTAATCATAATATCTTTGAATTAAAATCAAAACAATTATGAATTATAGTGATCATATGCAACATATCATATCAAAGTAATCTTTACTTACATCATATGTATATCATTGCATACATCATCATAAGTTGAAGTATTGCATGCATAATTCCAAATCATCCTACAAAATTTTAAAATATAAAATCATCATTACATTGGGCATAACATACATGATACCAAAATATTTATATTTTTAAATCATCATTACTTCAAATCATGCATAATTTTAAAATATAAAATCATTGTTACTTAGATATATCATGCATGATACCAAAATATTAACATTTTCAAACCATCATCATTTCAAATTATATATAATTTTAAAATATAAAATCATTATTACTTTAGGCATATCATGCATGATACCAAAACTTTTAATATTTTTAAAACATTATTACTTCTCCCCCTTTGTCATCAACAAAAAGGAGAAAGTGCAACTAGCAAATTTTATATTACTTTAGAATATAAAAGTTAGCAAAATAGCAATTTTTGCTATTTGAGATATGCAAGTTAGCACTTTTGCTTCTCTTGAGATGTGAAAGCTAGCACTTTTGCTTCTCTTTTGATATTTCAAGCTAACATTTTTGCTTCTCTTTTGATATTGTAAGCTAGCACTTTTGCTTCTCTTTTGATATTTCAAGCTAACATTTTTGCTTCTCTTTTGATATTGTAAGCTAGCACTTTTGCTTCTCTTTTGATATTTCAAGCTAACATTTTTGCTTCTCTTTTGATATTGTAAGCTAGCACTTTTGCTTCTCTTTTGATATTTCAAGCTAACATTTTTGCTTCTCTTTTGATATTGTAAGCTAGCACTTTTGCTTCTCTTTTGATATTTCAAGCTAACATTTTTGCTTCTCTTTTGATATTGTAAGCTAGCACTTTTGCTTCTCTTTTGATATTTCAAGCTAACATTTTTGCTTCTCTTTTGATATTGTAAGCTAGCACTTTTGCTTATCTTTTGAGATGCTAGCAAGCTAGCACTTTTGCTTCTCTTGAGATATGCAAAATAGCACTTTTGCTTCTCTTAAGATGCTAGCAATTCTCTTTCTCCCCTTTGTCATTATATAAAATAAAAAAAAGGAAATGAGAAGTGAAGGATTCAATGGTGCAAAAATTTACATTAATATTTTAATCATCTCATAAAAAAATGAAGGATCAAGTCATGAATACCGAAAGACCATGAATACCTCTTATAAGTTCTTTAGTTATAAATTGTGAAATTAGTTTTATACTTACATGGCCTAATCTTCTATGTCAAAGCCATACATTATTGTTTAAAACCAAAAAGCAAGTTTCATCACAAAAATTATCAAGATCAATAATGTACACATTATTGGTCCTTAAGGCAATCAAAGATATATTTTTGTGAGGTATCTTCATAATGCAAGCATTAGATTCAAATTTGATGTTAGAACCCTTATCACACAATTGTCTAATGCTAAATAAGTTATGTTTTAAACCTTCTACTAATAAAATATTTTCAATTAAGAGGTTTGATTTCTTACTTATATTTTCTTTACCAATAATTTTTCCTTTGTTATTGTTTCTAAAGGTGACATATCCTTCATTGTGGCTAATGAGCTTAGAGAATTATGTTGGATCTCCAATCATATGCCTTAAGCATCCATACATTATCAAGGTATCAACTCTTACTCCTAGTTATTGATTGTAGACATATCTACAAGAAAGGGGGGTTTGCTTTAAGTATCCATTTAGCTTTGGGTCCCTCATAAAAAGATCTACCTATCTTGACTAATGGCATTAAGTTATTTATGGTTCCTTTAGTAATCCAAACTAATTTGTGTGAACTATATTTTTTAAATGAACATTTATAAGCATAATGTCCACATCCTCCACAAAAATTATATTTATTTTCAAGGGAAACATGTAATATGGGCCTTTTAATGAAAGTAGTTGGCTTTTGTTGAGTGTTACTCACAAAGTCAATTCTTTCGTTTTTACTAACATGACCCTTATTAGCAAGAATCATATTTAGTGATTTGTAACTAATTTTAATTTTTTCTAAAGTTTGTTGTAATATTACATTTTCTTTCTTAAGTGAATCTAACTCTTTACACTTAATGTAAGGAATTAACAAGCATTTATCATAATCACTTTTCAATTTATCAAATTCATTAGAGATAGATGCATCTGTTAGGATCAAGAACGATACTAAGAGGGGGGGGTGAATTAGTGCAGCAGATAAAAATGATAAATTTAAAAACGATAAATTTAATCACTTTCGAAAACTTCGTACGATGAAACTCTTAGTTTGACGAAAATCATATTGAAGTGTTGTTTAACTTGAATAAGTTTGTAAGTGAGTAGAGAAAAAGGGATTGGACAGTTTACAATGAAGTAAAGTGGAATGCAGTAAAAGTAAAGTACTCACCAAGAAAAGAACACGCCAATTTTATAGTGGTTCGGTCATCCGACCTATGTCCACTCCTGATTCCTCCTCCATCGAGGTCACTGACATCCACTAATGATCTTTCTTTAATAGGCGAAGACCAACCACCTCTTTATAGTGCTTTCTCCTTTTCATGGGTTTAGGAGACAACCCTTACAAGCCTCATACCTCTTCTTGGATGATTGCAAAACTAAAGAGAGATAGGAGGACTTTTTGCACTTTTACAACATTTTTACACCCCAATACTTAAAGATTTTTTTTCATACTTTGATCGCCCTTTCATACAGAAAAGGATGGGGTATTTATAGGCCCCAATGACTTCAAAATTGAAGCAAAAAAGTGTCTCATCCTGAGTTTTTGGAGTACTAGCGGTACCACCACTTGTGTTGGGCGGTATCACTGCCTATAGCACTGATACTGAGTGGTACCATCATCCAGTTTGGCAATACTACCACTTGACAGAGCCTCGAAGATTGGGCTTTGGCTGAGTGAGAATACGAGTAAGTCTCTTGGGGTGCCTCTCACTCTACTCTTGGAAAGTATTCAACAATATTCTGAAACTCTTGTGAGTGGAATTCTTTACTCTTAGTTTCATTGTTTATTTTTAATGTCATTCTTACTTTCATATATGGCTTATCATAATTTTTGCCTATGTAATAAGTGATCTATTCTCTCTTCGCTATGTAATAAGTGATATGTTCCCTCTTCGCTATGTAGTTGTGCGGCAGGCACTTCAACTGTGTTCGAGCAGCAGGAGCGAAACGAGTGGAAGGCTTTCACACTAAATGGGGAGCGTCGAGTCAACTCGCATTACAACACCAGATGGAGAGCACCGAGGACCGAGTCAAACATCAATTTCTTCCTCACCCTTATCCAGCTTCCTTCTTTTGTACAACACCAACACCACCGCTTGCTACTGACACTTGCGCGTGAGGAGCTACTACTGACTTACTTTCTATAACTATACTTGCAGAATTGTTTAAGGCTGACCTGACATCGGATCTTGGTAAAGGGCCTGATCATGCTTTAGCTTCTGCATGGGATTCAACTAGAACATAACTTTCATTTCCGCCCCCTAACTCTCAAGTTCTCCTGCCATTACTTGTTGAGAAAGCGAGTAACAAACAGACAAGTAACTACTAAAGAACTGAATGCCCTTTCTGACCCAGGACATGGCTGCATCCTCACGAATGCCCTCAGCTCATCTAGGATGACCAAGCTCCAGGGAGGTTAGGTTTGTTTTTGGTTCGAGATGAAGTCAAACTCGAAGCTTTCCCCTTAATAAACTACAAGGAATGTTACACCCTCTTGGAATCCAGTCCTTATTATTCTACCCATAGAGAGAAGACAATTCAAGGTCTTATGCTTATAGTAGGAGTGAGTGCCCTAGTAAGAGAGTTTGTGGCAACAGAGGAAGTAGTGTAGGTGTTAGCATGAGTTTATGCTACGAGATCAGTATCGTCTCTTTTAGTGCTAAAGTAATATGCAATCAGGGATCTGCAATTGAAGTTCCTTGTGTCGATAAGTGAATCAATGTCATATCTTAAGTTTTGGCATAGCTTTCCAACCCTCTCCTTTACTGTCGAGCTTTCCAACCCTCTCCTTTACTATCGATCTTTCCAACCCTTCCTTGATTTCTTGGGTTGACCCCGAATAGGTGTTCTCACCAATAAGAAAGAAGGGAGATTCCTTTCACTCAACAAGTCCCCTAACTCACATCGACTAAACAAACCTTGGTTTGGCTTCGGTTGTTATGTGCGTGTTTCAATACTTTCTTCAAGTGCTAAGAATACTTCATTCTTTATCCTATCAACAAGGCTCGCTAATGGAGTTGAGTGAAAGCGCTAACGCGAGTTATTGGTGGTGTTCAGGTAAGAATCAAGTAAAGGCTTGCTCTGCTTTGAAGCGCGGTGTCGTGGAGTGGGCCTGTCCCATCTTTCGAATTCATTGAATCTCTGGCCTCGTCGACAATATACTGATGTTTTTATCTCCTAAACTTATACTTATGTTAACAAGAAATCGACTAGTGACTTCGCTGTGAACAGCCCTTTCCTTTCTTTCAACCTATCACTGATGCCCACAATGACTATAACTCTCAACCTGGAATTCAGATATTAAGTAGTTGTCGTAGTTTCATGTGGCTTAAACTTAGAGAAATCAGGGTATAAAGCAAGATTGATCATTAGAATCAACTGTTTCAAGATCAGAAGCGGTGCGGTATCTCAATGTTGGTGCAAGTTCCCTTCAATCAAGTATAGGTTAGGGCAAAGAAGCCGAATGCGCGGGGCGGTGAAGGTGAGTTTGAAGTCAAGTAAAGTATGGAGCAGGCCAGGCAATAAGTCAAATCAAAGGTGTCTCCATGACTCTGTCCTATATTATAAGTCAAGGTTAAAGGAAGAAGAATCATCAAGATCAACCAACTACTGGCAAGGAAGCGAGGTGTGGTCGCACATTAGACCATTATAGATAAGAGTAAATAAACAGTATTGCTGTCAAACTGACTTCGAATTCTTACTCACATAAGCATAAAGGTGCTGAAAGCCTCTTTGCCCTGAACCTTCATTCGCATAAGGGTGTTGAAAGCCTCTTTTCTTTGCCCTTAGTCGATTAGGACATGGGCATAAGGGTATTTCTGATAAAATCACTATTTCGTTTCTTTTGAAATTAGGTCTTGATGTATCACCGCTTGACAGGGTGGTACCATCGCCTGACAAGGTGGTACCACTGTTTGACAGTAATAACTACCGATGGTACCACCACCTAGTCTTGATTGTACCACTACCCAGGCTTCTTGGTGACTGAGCCCTAGGCGGTTCCACCGCCCCAGTCTAGCGATGCCACCGCCAGACAGCGTTCAACAACCTGGTTGGGTCTTGAATCTGGTAAAAACCAATCCAATTACAGGCCCAGTTGGCCTTTAACAAGTTTAATGGGATTACCTCCCAAACCTAAGTATAATTATGTACTAACTACGATTTTTAAAGCATACACTAAATATAACAAGATCGGTAAGTCTAGGTTTCTTCCAATGAGCTTCCGGCGATCTTCCGGCGGACTTCCGACGATCTCTCGACAATCTTCCAGCGGACTCCCGGTAAGCTCTTAGACTTTATGATGATGTTCTTGGTGAGTTCCAATAAGCTTCTCGACTAATTCCGGTAACACTTTCGAAGAACCTCCAGACTCCCGACGAACTCTCGAACTCCCAACGAATTCTCAATCTTGACTCCGGCACTTCATTTTGCTTTATGCCTTGATCACTATTATAGTTAATCATGCACACTTTTCTCAACATATAGATTGGATCAAACAATTTACCAATTGATTTCATCGTCAAAATCTAAGATTCAATAAATTATCCTTTTTAAACAATTTATATTTCTTACCAATTATTTTAAGTTCATCATACAAATTATGAAATGCATCAAGTAATTTATTATAAGGTAAAAAGGATTCGTTTGAGTCACATACCTCATCATTAAGAGTCATTAAGGTGTAGTTGGCCATCTCATCTTCATTTGTTTGCTCCTCATCTTTCAATGCACTCGATTCGTCCTAAGTCGCCTTGAGTGATTTGTTCTTCTTTGGAAACTTCTTCTTCAATTGAGGACATTCACTTTTGAAATACCTTGGCTTTTTGGATTTGTAGCAAATAATTATATCCTTTTTAAGTTCATTTTTGTTCTTTGTATCTTGTTTTACAATATTTGTTTCGTTTCTTCTTATGAATTTTTTAATTTTTTTTGTTAGGAGTATCAAGTCATCATCATCACTTGAGCTTTCGCTCAAGTGGTATTCTTTAGTTCTAAGTGGCATATCCTTCTTGTTCTTTAGAAGGTTGTTCTCGTGTTCATCATGTGCCTTGCATGTCATTTCATAGGTTATTAATGACCCTATGAGTTCTTCAAGAGGAAGACAGTTCAAGTCCTTTGCTTCTTGAATAGCAATTACTTTTGGATCCCAAGTTTTAGAACGAGATCGTAAAATTTTATTAACAAGTTTAAGATTAGTAAAACTTTTACCAAGAACTTTTAAACTATTGATTACATTCGTAAAACAAGTGTACATATCACAAATGGTTTCGCTTGGTTTCATTCGAAACAATTCAAAACTATATAGCAAAAGATTGATTTTAGACTCTTTAACTCTACATGTGCCCTTATGTATAACTTCGAGTGTGTACCAAATGTCATGTGCAGTTTTTGCTAGTCATAGGTGCCTTGTAAGCCAATCACATGAGTGATGGTATGTGTGACATGATACACATTTTTTTTCTTATTATATTATATGGTATTGCTCACTTTATATTGCTTGATGCATAAATATATTGTCATGTCCATAGATATGTGCAATGGGAATTAGATAGTGATGAGATCACGATAATAAGACCGATTCTTCTCTAAATACAGACCCTAAATAATCATGGTCATAGGTTACTTGAGAGGGCCATCAAGATAATCGGATAAACTGGTGTGCTATATACTTGTCCATATGATGGAGGCAACTGGTCTCATAGCTGCTTATGTGGGGACACTAGGGCTACAGTGTAAATGCTCATTGGAGAACAGGTTCACTAATTGATCTGCTCACGGAATGCTGGATGGTTGATGATACCTCATTGTCAGACAGCGATTCTATCATCCTAGTGGTGTACTTGGTCCTTAGACTTTAGACACCAAGGATGTCCTGTATAAGTACTCTACTCTTTGATACCAAATATAGCGCAATTGGTCATCGGGAGTGGCAGCCGACCTTACGAGGGCTATTGAGTGTCGATAAAGGATCATCAACTTTTGGTATTATGAGAGGAATATCTTACGTGTTCTTGCTTAGATAAATCCTTAGCCAAGGTCATTCGGATTCAGAGAGAAAGAGTTTTCTAGGAGAATCCAATTAGAGCGAGACTTGAGGAGAAACCATATGGGCTTGACAGCACCATACCTAGTATATGGTCTTTAGGATATTAGATGAATAAGAGATTATAGGTACATGGTAATTGAGGATAGATAGGTCCAAAGGATTGGATTCCCCTATATCGTCTAGAGACTACAACATAATAGCCTAGTACGTCCGCAGTCGATGAGTTGAGTGAATTATTATGAAGATAATAATTCACTAAGCCAAAAGGAGTTATAACATGCATGACTTATAGTCAGCTCGATATTGGGCTAAAGGGTCACACACATATGGTATATGTTACGATGAGTAGAGGTTCTGATATTAGATATTCGCCGGAGCCCCTATCATGTTGGATATCCATTAAGCCCCTGAATTATTGGATCCTATAGATAATAAGAGCTAATAAGAGATTATTAAGTAGAAACCCACTAATCTAATAGGTTTAAGTAATTAGATAGAAATCTAATACCCAATATGGCAGGATCCATTAGGGTTAAATTGACATGAGACCTCTATAAATAGGAGGGAACCAAAGGATCATAGGCTAGGTTTTTTGGCTACCACCTCTTATTCTCCTCTCACCTTCTCCTCCTCAACCAGTAGGGGCATGTGGAGATTTGGGTAGTGATTCAAGGAGCGTTTTCATAGCCCCTAATGAATATTTTTTAAAATTAATTATTTTTTCGCTGCACTAATTCCCCCCCCCTCTTAGTGCCGCTCTTGATCCTAACAATTGGTATCAGAGCAAGGTCACTCTTATTTGGTTTGAAACCCAAGAGAAATGGCATTTGTCGGCAACCAAGAGGGTCACTCAATTACACCTCCGCCCATGTTCAATGGAACGGATTACACCTATTAGAAGACTAGAATGAGGATTTTTCTAATTTCTATAGATTTTGAATTATGGAACATCGTAGAAAATGGCATTCAAATGTCTTCTCTTCCAATGAATGATTGGAATGAGTTGGAGAAGAAGACTTTCACTTTAAATGTCAAGGCTATGAATGTCTTGTTTTGTGCTTTGGATAAAAACAAGTTCAATCGAGTGTCGATTTATGAAACGGCTTTTGATATTTGGCACATACTCGAAGTTACTCACGAAGGCACTAGTAGAGTAAAGGAGTCAAAAATTAATCTTTTAGTCCATACCTATGAATTGTTTCGGATGAAACTGAGTGAGACCATTGGAGACATGTACACCCGATTTACGAATGTCATCAATGGTCTAAAAGGACTTGGTAAAAGTTTTTCTAATTTTGAACTTGTTAATAAAATCTTGAGATCCCTTCTAAAGAATTGGGACCCTAAAGTAACAGTCATTCAAGATGCTAAGAATTTAAACAACTTTCCTCTTGAAGAACTTATCGGGTCACTAATGACCTATAAGATGACTTACAACGCTGATGAAGAGCTTGAGAACAACCTTCAAAGAATAGGAAGGATTTGGCACTAAGAACTCAAGAAGACCACTTAAAATAAAATTCAAGAAACGAGAACTATGATGATGACTTGGCACTCTTGACAAGAAAGTTCAAAAAATTCATAAAAGGGGATAAATTTAAAAATGATACTAAAAATAAATTTGAACCCAAGAAAGAATAAGTCATATGTTATGAATGCAAGAAGCTGGGACATTTCAAAAGCGAACGTCCTCAAGCAAAAAAGAAACAACTAAAGAAGAAGAAGACTCTTAAAGCAACTTGGGACAACTCAAGTACATCTGAAGAAGAGGAGCAAACCAACACAGAGCAAGTTGCTCATTACGCTCTAATGGCCATTAGAGATTAGGTAAGTTCATTAGATGCAAATTTATCTTTTGATGAATTACTAAGTGCTTTTCATGATTTATTTGATGAATGTAAATTAGTTAGTAAAAAATATAAATTATTAAAAAAGGAGCATGCTTCTCTTGTTAGTGATTTTAATATACTAAAAATTGAGCATAATGGTAGTCTAGCTCCTTGCACAAAATGCGTTGAATTAGAAACACTTAAAAAGGAAAATTTACAACTACATCAAACCTTAGAAAAATTTGAAATATGTAGCAAATCCTTAAACATGATTCTTGCAAGCAAAAATCATGTTCATAGAAGAGATGGGATTAACTTTGTGAGTAACACTTATAAAAATCCAACCATCTTTGTTAAAGGTCCAACCTTGCATGTTTCACCCCGAAACAAATGTAACTTTTGTTACAAATTTAGCCATGTTGCTTATCAATGTCCATTTAAGAAATGTACTCTACATAATTTTATTTATGCTCCTAAAGGAACCATAAAGGACTCCATGCAAAATTAGAAGTTAAGCCGATCGATTTTTGAGGCACCCAAGGTCAAATGGATACCTAAAAATCATCCTTTTTTGTTGAAATGTTTACCATCACAAGCTAGGAGCAAGAGATGGTACCTTGATAGTGGATGCTCAAGGCATATGACCGGAGATCAATTTCAATTCTCTAAGCTCACTAGCCTAGACGAAGGATATGTCACCTTCGGAGACAACAACAAGGGTAAAATCATTGGCAAATGAACCATAGGTACAAAATCCAACTTTTTTATTGAAGATGTGTTGTTGGTTGATGGCTTAAAACATAACCTTTTGAGCATTAGTCAATTGTTTGATAAAAGATACATCATTAGATTTGAACTCAATGCTTGCATTATTAAAAAACCACACAAAAACACATCTATAATTTCCCTAAAACAAAATAATGTATACACTATCGACATTGATGATCTTTGTAATGAAATGTGTTTTTCGATTTTGAATAATGATGCTTGGCTTTGGCATAGGAGATTAGGTCATGCTAGCATGAAACTAATCTCTCAAATCTCATCTAAAGAACATGCTAGCATGAACCATGTTAAACGAACATAGCCTACCCAAATATTTTTGGGTCGAAGTCATAAATATGACATGCTATGCCATGAATAAGGTTCTAGTAAGACCATTACTTTCAAAAACTCCTTATGAGTTGTAGAACAACAAAAAACCTAACGTTTCATATTTTAAAGTTTTCGAATGTAAATGCTTTATCTTAAATGAAAAAGATGCCTTAGGTAAATTTGATGCAAAATCCGATGAAGGAATTTTTCTTGGCTATTCCTCTATTTCTAAGGCCTTTCATATTTTTAACAAAAGAACTTTGGTTATAGAAGAGTCTATTCATGTTGTTTTTAATGAAGTTTCCGAAGTTAAGAAAAATGATATTGATGATGATGTTGATTTTGATGCTTTGAATTTAAATGAAACGATTTCTCTAAATAGAAACTTGGATGCATCTTCTTCCGAAACATCCTTACCCAAGTAATGAAAGTATGTAGATACTCATCTTAAGGAGCTAATCATAGGAGACACATCAAAAGGGGTTCAAACTCATTCTTCTCTAAAGAATTTTTGTGCCAATGCCACATTTCTTTCTCAAATGGAGCCTAAATGCATTGATGAGACCTTGAAAGATGATTCATGGGTTATCTTAATGCAAGAAGTGTTATTCTTAATGGCTTTATTTCCGAAGAAGTATATGTTAAATAACCTCCTGGATTTGAGAATGATAATTTCCCTAATCATGTGTTTAAATTGACTAAAGCTCCCTATGGATTGAAACAAACCCCACGGGCTTAGTATGAGAGACTTAGCTATTTTCTTATTCAAAATAATTTCTCTAAAGGCAAGGTCGATACCACATTATTTATTAAAAATTTTAAAAATAATTTTTTTATTGTTCAAATATATGTTGATGATATTATCTTTGGATCTACAAATGAATTTTTATGCGAATCGTTTACCAAGAGTATGAGCCTAGAGTTTGAAATGAGCCTAATGGGGGAACTAACCTTTTTAGGCTTGCAAATCAAATAATTTAATGATGGTATTTTTATTAGTAAAAAAATATATATATTAGACTTGCTAAAATGATTTAATATGGATAGTTCAAAGGCTATCTATCAGTACTCCTATGAGTACCTCCACTAAGTTAGACATTGACGAATATAGAGAAAGCTTTGATCAAAAAGCTTATAGGGGTATAATAGGTAGTTTACTATACCTCACCGCAACTAGACCAGACATCATGTTTAGTGTAGGACTTTGTGCTAGGTTTCAATCTAACGCCAAGCAATCTCATTTAAAAGCTGTCAAAAGGATTTTAAGATACCTAAAAGGAACTCCTAAATTAGGATTATGGTATCCAAAATCTAGAAATTTTAAATTGCTTGGTTATGCCGATGCTAATTTTGCTGGCTGCTAAATAGAAAGAAAAAGCACATTCGGAACATGTCAATTTTTAGGACACGACTTGTCTCTTGGTCTTCCAAGAAACAAAACTCGATTGCATTATCCACAATCGAAGCTGAGTATATTGCAGTAGGTGCATGCTGTGCTTAAGTTATATGGATGAAAAACACTTTAGAGGATTATGGAATTTACCTAAAGAATATACCTATAAAGTGTGATAACATAAGTGCAATATGTTTAACGAAAAATCCTATTCAGCACTCTAGAACTAAACATATTGACATTAGGCATCACTTTATACAAGATCATGTAAATAATCATGATGTAATCCTAGAATTTATTGACACAAAACATCAATTGGCTGATATTTTTACAAAACCCTTGATTGAGGAATAATTTAATTTTATAAGAAGAGAATTAAGTATGCTAAATTTCTCGGATACATTAGTTCCTCTTTAAATTTTTCTTTGGATTTTCTTATTAAATTTTATTTTACAAGATCATTCACTTGAATCATGGACTTATGTTATGTGTAATGAGCTATATGAATTTTTATATGAATTTTATGTGATGTTTGTGTACGAATTGTCTCCTTTTATTGTGCAAATTTTCTCCTCTTACAAAAGTAGAACTTATGATGTTTGTGTGCACTACATAATGATAAAAATCTTGCAAGATAGAACCACATAGCATTTGCACCACACTACAAGCAATGCTCACTATCTGTAGGTGGTGGCATCGCCCAGCTGGCGATAGCACTACCAGTGGTCACGGGTTGTAGGCGATAGCACCGCCCAGTTGGCGGTGCCACCGCCCGCAACCTACCCTATATAAGGAACAAGCTAGGGTCGACGGTAGAACCGACCCCAACTCATTCTACACCTTTCCAAAGTGCCCCAAACCTCTTGATTCTCTTGCTCTCCCTCTAGCAACTCAAAAGAATCCCCATTTTTCTACTAAATCAAGGATCAATCTCAAACAACCTTTTGGTGATCACAAGAAGGAAAAACTACTAAGGTAATCCCTAAACTAAATTGATTCCCCCTTTGCATTACTTATTCTTGCATCTTATTTGTCTTCAAAATTGTAGTCTCTATGACTTCTAGAAGATCCTCAAGGGACAAAGGGAAGAGGAGATTAGATGAAACCGATGACTCCCTACTTTTCGATTATCATCAACATGCCCTTCAATTTCCAACCATAGAATCTAGAAATGTTCATAAGGGTAAATATGTTGATTTAGAGGAATTAAGTGATTTGAAACCTATTCAATGGTTTACTAACCTAGATATCCTCCCAATCCTTTAAATATGTGAACTTATCTATCCTCGACTTGTTAGATTGTTCTATAATAATTTGCATGTGGATGAACACGATAGGGTTTCCACTTATCTCTTAGGATATCGTATACCCATTACGGATAGCGTAATTTGTAACATCAGAGGAATTATAGAGAAAAATCGTGGTTGTTATTTTAGAGGACAATGGGATGAAGCATCAGTTGGGTCCACTTATTCTGATACCTTAGGAATCATCTTCGGTAATCCTAACATGTCTATTCTTCAAAAAAGCTGTGATCATTTACTACCTTTCAACACCAAACTACTTCATCACATCTTGATAAGCATTATAATTCCAAAACAATATCATCATGATGAAGTTAACCAAATGGAAATAGGCACAATGTATTGGATTATGAAAGGACATGAAAATTATTTTGACTACCTAATACAACAAAATATGATTAAACTATCAAAAAAGAATATGATGTTTCCATATGATGGCCTGATCACAAGACTAATCCATGCTTATGACATAGTTATCCCACTTGACGAAGAAGTTATGAAACTAGATAGATTTAATATCATAAATAGAAACCTACTACGAAGATTAAGGTATATATTCAGAAATAGGACATGGACTAGATTACCTAAAAGGACTAATCCCCTACCACCTGATCTAAAACCTGAAACACCTATATTTATGGGAAATCAATCTCCTCCTACTAGTCCCTTTGAGGCAACACTTCCAGTAGAGCAAGCACCCTCCTCATCTACTGACGACATAGGGACTTAAATGGATCGATTTGAACAATGTCAAGATCAAATTTTAACTGAGTTGCAACAGATTCATCAACAACTTAATACCTTGTTTAGACATTTTGACCTACCACCACCTGAATAGTTGTGTATGTCTTTTTGCTGATGACAAAGGGGGAGAAGTTGACAAAATCCCTCTCTTTTATGTTGCTTACTTTGATGTTGTAATCTTGTGCTTACTTTGATGTTGTAATCTTGTGCCTACCTTGATATTGTGATCTTGTGCTTACTTTGATGTTGTGGTATCTTTAATGCTGAGAATTTCTAATGTTACCATATAATGATACAATATCATATTCTTAATATTATAAACCTTTAAATGCTACAAATTATAAAAGTTATATTATGATGATTTTTCATGCAAGTAGTAATGAAAGGCAATGCTTGAAACATTTTATCCTGCATGAAGTGATAAAATTGTGCATTTAAGATCTTGATGACTTGAAACTATAATGATACACAATGCATGTGATTTCAAATTAAATTCAATTAAAGCTTGAATCCAAGATTGTGAATTCAAATTTGTATTCTCTCAAGTATGGCATATAGATAGGGGGTTAAGGTTAACTCCGTCACCAATTGGTTGTCATCATCAAAAAGAGGGAGATTGTTAAATCTCGGATTTTGATGATGAAATCAATTGGTAAATTGTTTGACCTAATCTATGTGTTAAGATAAGTGTGCAGGATTAACTACGATAGCAGTAAGGCATAAAGCAGATGATGGGTCGGAGTCGAAGATTAGGATGATGTACCAAAAGTGCGTTAGGAGCTCGCCGAGAGTTCGTCGGGAGCTCGTAGAGAGTTCGTCAGAAGATCGCTGAGAGTTCATCGAAAGATCACCGAGAGTTCATCGGGAGTTCATTGAGAGTTCATTGGGAGTTTGTCAGAAGGCTCACCAAAAAGTTCACTAGAGATTCACCGAGAAACAAATTCGACATACCGGACAGAGATTGCTTGCCTTAATCATAGTTAGTACATTAGTTGAGTTAGGATTAGGAGGTAATCCCACTAACTTATATAGGGGCCAATTGGGCCCTTAACAGGGCTGAATTGGGCTGGTTAAACAGCCTAGTCAGCACCTAAAGTCAAGGCCGATAGTGGCACCGCCTGGGACTCGGTCTCCCAGGTTCATTGGGCGGTGGTCCTATTAGGACTCTAGCTTGGAGAGTCCTAATTGAGAAAGACATTTATGTAAAACCTACCTAAGCCGACCCATATTAAAGAGGTGAAGAGGTCGGCTATGGTTAGGAGGTTGTTTCTTAGAGAAGAAATAGGAGTCTTGAGTTGGAGTCCTATTAGGAGTTGGTTAGAAGTAGGAGTCCTATTAGGAGTTAGGGTTTAGAAGCCCTATAAATAGCTATGTATTCCTCCTCTTTTAAAGCAATAGATGAATCTTTTCTGTAGCCTTTGAGCAGCAACTTGGAGGGAGGAACCCCTATAGAGTTCCAAGCAGGCCGATCCCCTAAAGAGATCAACCCCAAGTTTAGAATCTGCAAGGGTTCTAACAGGTACCTCCCAAACTAAGTGGTGGTACTGCCCAGACTGGGCGGTGGTACCATCGATAGTTAATGCTGTCAAGCGGTGGTACTGCCCTTTTCAAGTAGTCGTACCACTCGGACTGAGCAGTGGTACCGCCCAATGTCAGTCTGCAAGCGGTAGTACCGCCCAATGATGGTGGTGGTACCGCCAGTATCTCGAAATCTAGGGATATGACACTTTTTGGCTCTAATTTTGAAGCTATTGGGACCTATAAATACCCTACCCTTTTCTGCATGAAAGAGCGCGAAAGTGTTAACATATTCTTGAATTTCTACGGTATTAAAGTGTTGTAAAAGTGAGAAGAGTCCTCCCCTCCCTCTCTTAGCTTTATAACCATCCAAGAAAGAGGAGTGAGGCTTGTAAGGGTTATCTCCTAAACCTAGTAAAAGGAGAAATAGCTGTAAAAGGTGGTTAGTCTTTGCCTATTGATGGAAGATCAGTAGTGGACGCCAGTGACCTCGACGGAGGAGGAATCGGAAATGGATGTAGGTCACAACGACCGAACCACTCTAAATTCTGACTTGCATTTCTATTTGAGCAATTTACATTACTGCAATCTTCCTTAACTCTCTCTTTACACTCTTACGAATGCCTTCAAGTTTAATATCTTTCCGAAATGGATTTAATCAAAATGAATATTTTTTGAAATCAATGATTTTTCTACTGCTTTTTTAAAACAATTGTTTTTTTTCTGCCCTAATTTTCCCCCCCCCCCCCCTCTTAGTGTCGCTCTTAATCCTAACAATAGGTGCCCTGCAAGCTAATCACGTGAGTGATAGCACATGTGACATGATACACACTCTTTTTGTTTATTATTTATTTAATATTTTTTCTTACTTTATATTTCCTATTGCATATATTGTGATGTTCATAGATTTATACAATAGAAATCAGATCATGATGAGATCACGATAATGAGACTAATTCGTCTTTAAACACAGACCCTAAATAATTCTGGTCATAGGTCAATCGAGAGGGACATCGAGATGACCGGATAGACTGGTATATTATATAGTTGTCCATATGATGGAGACAATTGGTCTTATAGCTACTCATGTAGGGAAACTAGGGATACGCGTGGGTGCTCATTAGATAATGAGTTCATATATTGATCTGCTCACAAAATGATAGATGGTTGATGATACCTCATTGTCAGACAACGATTCTGTCATCCTAGTGGTGCATCTGGTCCTTAAACTTGAGATACCAAGGATGTCCTGTATGAGTGCTTCACTCTTTGATACCAGACTTATAGACGTGGAAGTTCTAGATCTAGCATAGTTGGTCATCGAGAGTGGCAGCCAACCATAAGAGAGCTATTGAGTATCGATAGAGGATCATCCACTCTCGGTGTCATGAGAGGAATATCTCATGTGTCCTTACTCAAGCAAATCCCTAGCCAAGGTCATTTGGATTGAGAGAGAAAGAGTCCTCCAAGAGAATCCGATTAGAGCGTGACTCAAGTAGAAATCATGTGGGCCTAATAGCACCATGCCCGATATACAGTCTTTGGGATATTAGATGGATAAGGGACTATAGATATATAGTAACTAAGGATAAACAAGTCCAATGGATTGGATTCCTCTGTATCATCTGGGGACTGCAATATAGTGGCCTAATATGTCTATAGTAGATGGGTTGAGTGAATTATTATGGAGATAATAATTCAATGAGCCAAAAGGAGTTCTGATAGGTATGACTCACGGCCAGCTCGATATTGGGCCTAGAGATTCACACACATATGGTAGGTGTTGCAATGAGTAAAGGTTCGGATACGAGATATCCGTTGGAGCCCCTATCTTATTAGATATCCAATAAGCCCCTGAATTATTGGATCCTATGGATGAGATCCAATAAGAGCTAATAAGAGATTATTGGGTAGAAATCCACTAATCTAAAAGGCTTGGGTAGTTGGATGGAGATCCAATACCCAATAGAGTAGGATCCATTAGGGTTAGTTTAACAAGGGGTCTTTATAAATACGATGGAACCAAAGGGCCATAGGCTAGACCCCTTTTGGCTACCACATTCTATTCTCCTCTCCCCCTCTCCTCCTCAGCCAGCAACCCTTGTTTGGGGCGTGAGGACAACAAGAAGAGTCGGCCCCTTCTTGATTGTATGGTGCGCGTGAGGAGATCTATGCAATAATTTGAGGAGGGTCTTTGCAGCCCCTACCATATAGATCACAGCTAGAGAGGAGGACAGTTGACCTCCTTCATCCTTTCCCATAGATCTATATATTTTCAAGGATAAACAATCTCCCTAGGTAATACACATCCTTTAACACGCATGGTTTTTCGGTTTTATGGGTTTTTAAGCACCAATCTTCGCACGATGATGAAACCTTCTTTCCTGTGAGAAATCTAGGATTTTTAGTTTCTGTTCTTCCATTGTGCATGTAATGTTGCCTCAGATTTTCCAACAGTGTGGACAACAAGAAGGGCCGACCCCTTTTTTATCTTGTACTGCATGTGAAGAGGAAGATTATGCAGCGATTTGATGAGCGTCTTTGCCGCATCTATCATGTGGATCACCACTAAATATGAGGCCAGTTGACCTCCTTCATCTGCTCCAATAAATCTAGGATTTTTCAAGGATATATAATCTCCCTAGATAACAAATCTCACTTGATATGCATGATTTTTAGTTTTTCGCGTTTTTGCTCATCATTCTTCGCATGATGATGAGATACTTTTTCTGGGAAATTTATGGTTTTTATTTTCTATTCTTCCACTACACATATGATGCTTTGATCAAATTTCCCAACATTGTCGACTAATGAGTCAGCCTAGTTGGTCCACTACCAAAGGTGCAAGCTCATATAGGTGCCTCTTTCTAGTTGACGTGGGAAACTTAGTGAGGTGAGATCGCATAGGCTGCCCAGTTAGAAGCTATTCTGTTGGTGAGGACTTGGTTTGAGATGGCTGGGTATGTGGATTGAGATCTTACTGGTTGTAAAGTTCCTCCCTAGGAGTTAGGTCGTCCGGGTGTCTTCGGGCAGTCGACAACCCTGCATGATAGGCTAGCGCCGGAGGTTGCTCGATATGGCCCCTCTGATGCTTAAGTTAGTGAAGGAGAGAAAACAATAGTGTAAGCTATATAATTGAGTTAGTGTGTAGAGAGCCCCCCCTCAACATGAGCTAATAGGTTCCTTTTTATACTTGACCCCTATGCCTTCATACTAGCTGGCCTAGGATAAGAGCAGGCTAACCGCATAATCATTCTGGTCTTTGATCTTAATAAGGTAGGGTGGTTATTGTCGGTCATTGATGCAGGGCACATCGAGGTATACTACAATGTCATGTTGGGGCTAGTGACTTGGAGCCCTACTTAGGTGTTAGCCTCTATGGTAGATAAGCTGGCATGGAGCAACATCGTTCCTATCAATATAGATATCTGTGAACCACTCTATATTCTCTATTTTAATGAAGCAATGTATTTCATCATATTTATAAATGACTTATCTAGATATAACTATATGTATCTAATACATGAAAATTCTCAAATTTTGACACTCTTGAACTATATATAAATGAGATTGAGAGACAATTAGCTAAAAGTCAAAATTGTCAGATCTGGCAAGAGTGGTGAATCTTATGATAAATATGATAAATTTGATCAGAATGCTAATCTTTTTACTAGATTCCTAGAAAAATAAAGTATTTATGCTTAATATGTCTTACCAAGTGTGATATGGTAGAATGGCATTGCTAAAAGGTACAATCATTACTCTTATGAACATAATTATGAGCATGATAAGCTATTTTTCTTTACTTGAGTCAATGTGAGATGAAGCTCTTAAGACAGCTATATATATCTTGTACAAGATTTCTAGTAAGTCAGTTCCATCAACTTCATTTGAGTTATGAGCTAGTGGAAAACCTACTATGAGACATCTACATATTTGGGGGTGTCTTGTAGAGATAAGAGTCTTCAATCTACATAAAAAGATATTAGATTCAAGAATTATTTTTGAATATTTTATTAATTTTTCAGAAAAATTCAAGGGATACAGATTTTATTGTCTTAATCATAGAATAGTAGAATCTAGTAATGTAAGATTCCTAGAAAATGATGAAATCAATGAGTAAAAAATTATGAATGATCAATTTTGATATTGAGGAGATATAGGTTAATACTCAATCATCTTTTATTCGAGAGATTATTATTCCTTAAATTAGTGAGAGAATTAATAAATTTGAACAATAAAATGATATTAATAAACTCTCATATGATTTATTTATGATGATTATGATGTTGTGATATTGATATTGTTGCTAATGATTTTGTAAAACAATCATAATTAGTAATTTTGAAAAGATCTCAAAGGGAAAAGAGATATATCATTTTTTATAATTATGTAGTATATCTATAAGAATTAAATTATAATATGGGGATGAAAGGGACCCCTTATCATTTTCACAAGCTATGGAAAGTAGTGATTCTAAAAAGTGATATAATAACTATAAAAGAATGTTGTTTGGGAATTTATTGAATTACCTAATAACTATAAAAGAGTCAGTTGTAAATGGGTCTTTAAGACAAAACATGACTTAACAAGTAATATCAAACGATATAAAGCTAGACTTGTAGCTAAAGGTTTTTCTCAGAAAGAAAGTATTGACTATAACGAGACCTTTTCTCAAGTTTCTAAAAATTGACTTGTTAAGGATTGTCAAGGCATTAGTAGATCTTGAGTTATATCATATGGATGTAAAAATAATATTTCTAAATGGGAATCTAGATAAAAAAATCTATATGTAATAATCTAAAGGATTCATAGAAAAGAAAAAGAAAGTTAGGCTTGCATACTTATGAAATATATTTATGATCTTAAACAAGCTTCCAAGCAATAGTATATAAAGTTTCATGATGTCATTGCTTTCTTCCAATTTAAGAAAAATATTATTAATTAGTGCATATATCTAAATATTACTGGGATCAAGTTTATTATATTAGTCTTATATGTGGATAATACTTTGCTTGTTAGTAGTGATACTAATTTATTACATGAAACTAAGATGTTTCTCAGTAAGAATTTTAAAATGCTTGATATAAATAGGGCACCCTATATTATTGGTATTAAGATATTCAAGGATAGATCTTAATAATTGTTAGGACTATCTTAGAAAAAATATATTGATCATATCTTATAGAGATTTAGCATGCAGTTTTATCCAGCTAATGATACACCTATTACTAGAGGTAAAAATTTTAATCAAAGTCAGTGTTTAAAAAATGACTTAAAAAGGAATCAAATGAAAGATATTCCTTATACATGTGCATTTGAAAGTCTATTATATGCTCAAACTGTTAGGAACAAGTCGACGGTAAGAGGGGGGGGGTGAATTAGTGCAACGGATAAAAACATCGTCGGTTCAAAATTTCATTTCGATTAAACTCGTTTCAAAAAGATATTAACTTGAAACACATTCATAAGAGTCTATAGCTAAAGTAATGAGGAAGTATGGTAGTTTGCAATAAATGTAAATAGAAAAGCAGAAATGCAAACCAGATTTTATAGTTGTTCGGTTATCGTGACCTACATCCACTCCTGATTCCTCTTCCGTTGAGGTCACCGACATCTACTAACGATCTTCTTTCAACGGGTGAAGATCAACTACCCTTTTACACTCTTCTTCTCCTTTTCACAGGTTTAGGAGACAACCTTTTACAAGCACTCACTCCTCTCTAAATAGAATTTTAAACTTAGAGCTAGAGGAGGGAATCTCTCAAGTAATTGTTACTGTGGTTTCTCACTTTTAAGTTTTCTATGCTTGTGTATATTAACCAAGGATGAGAGGGGTATTTATAGGCCTCAAGTGGATTCAAACTTGGAGCCTAAAAATATCTTATCCCGGGTCCTCCGGGTACTAGCGGTACCATCGCTTATGCTGGGCGGTACCACCGCTTGTAACATTAACACTAACACTGACACTAGGTAGTACCACCGCCTGACACCCTACCACTAGGTGGTACCACAGCCCAGTCTAATGATACCACTGCCCAAACTGGTAGTACCACCGCCTGATATAGTCTCGGAGACTGTGCCATGACAATTCCACTTGTTGGGTCACTGTTTAGGCCTTTCATTTGGCCCAACACAACCAAACTTAGGCCCAATTGGCCTCTAATTGAGTTGACCTAATTCTAACCCAATTATGTACTAACTATGAATTTTAAGACATACACTAAGCTAAATAAGTCTGATAAGTCTAGGTTTCTTCCGACGATCTCTCGGTAATGTTCCAATGGACTCCCGGCAAGCTCCTGGACTTCTCGATCAATTCCGGCAGAACTTCTGACAAACGTCCGGACTTCCGACGAACTCTCAAACTCCCAATGATATCTCGTTCTTGACTCCGGAACTTAATTTTGCTTTATGCCTTGATCGCTATCGTAGTTAATCCTGCATACTTAAAACATACTTCAATCTAGACAATTATTACAAAGCTTGAATCAAATATTGTCCGGCATGTCATTAGTTCATCGACGCTTTATCTGATTCTTCGGCGTATCATCCTCTCTTGCGACCTATTGCCCAATCGACTAGTTGACCTCCGCAACTCTAATTTCCTTAGTGTAATTTTTGCTCTTCTTGGCCCAATGCCTGAACCCATGGCCCGAAGCCTTTTGTCGATACGTCGACCGATCCTTCGGCTCGACGTCGAATCTTCTAACATATTTTTCTCCGGCCCAACATGATTCTTCCTGCTTTAATTGTCTCTCCCTGATCAAAGCTTCCTACGTCACTCAAAACACAATCAATTGGTTTCATCATCAAAATCCGATATTCATCACAAACTTATATAATATCATATATTAATTTTGCAGTTACAATACTACGTAGATACCAAAGTAATCCAAGAATGAAACATTGGAAAACTACTAAGAAAATAATGAGATATTTATAGGGGACGAATGATTATATACTCATATACAAAAAATCATATCAGCTTGAAGTGACAGGATATTCAGATGTTAATTTTGTAAATTACCTCAATAATAGAAAGTTCATTTTAGGATTTATATTTATGTTAGCTGGAGGGGTAATTTTTTAGAAAAGTACAAAGTAATCACTTATTGCATCATCAATAATAGAAGCTGAATTTGTAACATATTTTAAAGACACAAATCAAGCTTTACGCTTATAGAATTTTATCTTAGAACTTGGTGTAGTCAACTTAATTGCTAGGCCACTAAAGATATTTTGTGATAATACCATAATAGTTTTCTTCTCTAATAATAACAAGTACTCTAGTTGTTCCAAGCACATCGAGATAAAATACTTTGTGGTTAGAGAAAGAGTTCATAAACAACAAGTATCAATCAAGAACTTAAGCACCACTTTGATGATTATTAGTCCATTTACTAAAGCTTTATAATCTAAAATGTTTAAAGAATATATTCTTAGAATAGGGCTTGTGAGTAAGCAATAAAAGATATAGTGATGCATGTTTAGGTGGATGTTATTATTAATATTTTTCTTATTTCATTAAGGTTATTTATTTCTATTATCCTGTTTATATTTATGTTTATATATATTATAGTTGAATGTAATAATAAAATTATCTTAACAAGATAAATTATAGGGTCATTATGGACTACAATAGAAAAGACTAATAATATTGTAATATATAAAATAAAGTATGACATTGATGATATACAATTGCTATGACTCACATTAGTAATTAGACTTAATATAATATTATTATGCTTGTTTGACTTATTAGCTTGTTTTAAAATTTGTTGCTATGTATAAAATACTTTTTAAAATTTTTAGAATCTAATTAGGTAAAATTATCTTATCAATTAATGGGTCAAGTAGGAGAATGTTAAATTATATGACCTTATCTAATTATGTAAAATATATTATAGATTTGATAGGATTCTATGACCTTATCTAATTATGTAAGATATATTATAAAATCTAATTAGGTAAAATTATATGACGATTATCAATCAGGAAATCCAATTATAGTATGATTCCTTAGTAGATAACCTTAATAGGAGAGACTATCCTAATTATTTATCCTAGATTATTTGATCTTGTGTATAAATAGAAGACCATAATAGGAAGGACTCTCCTAATTACTTATCTCAAACTCTTTCTCTCACATATAAATAGATAGGACCTAATTACTTATCTCAAACTCTTTCTCCCATATATAAATAGATAGGACCTCCTACGGACTTAGAGCAGATGTGTAGATACATGATATTATTGAGAGATTATAAATCTTATTTTATCTTCCTTTAGTCACGTGAGTCATTCATTAAGAAATTATAGATATTCTCGCATCTCCCCTTTACCTAATTTATCGCTCATAACGGTCTTGTGAATGATAGAAAGAGAGAAGAAGACGAATCTACTTCTTCATGTAGATCGATATCACTATGACTTTCGAATCCAATAACGATGCCCCTACAAATTAAATAAAGATTTTTCAAATGACATTGAAAGATACGCATCATAAATTTAATATATTATTATTTAATTTTAATTTTGACATTAAATTTTTTCATATAGCAAAATGTATTATATTTTTTAATGCTTACAACTTAAAATTTAATCAAGTAAAACGAGGATATGCAGGTTTTACACATCCTGTGCTATTGGTTCTCCACGTTCTTCTCTTCTAACGTGAAAGATCATAGTAGCAGTGACATGATTAATATGGTGATCAACGAGATGCTTACGAGGTTAATTTCTCTTATAAAATTGTTGTGGCTTTGTTTATTTTCATTCTATGAGGGCTATAAGAGATGCAAATCCTGTGAGAAACATACTATTACTCTTAATCAAAGTTGGTGATTTGCGCTTCAATACTGGCTTTTTCTGGTTTGTGTCCGTAGTTGAAATTTCAAGTTGGTACTCAGACCCGTTTTTTCTTTAATGTCAAACTTGACCTTAAAATATTGGTTAGAAATTAAATCATTTTGTCATTTTTCACCATTAAAAAATAACGCTAGCTTAAATTTTCACCTAAAATTTGATTACCATCTAATTCAGCCATTAAGTAAACTTATTTCCATTAGCCTCCAACCTATCTTCCCAAAACTCAGGATTTGGGATTGACATGTCCACTTATGAGGATTGCCAAATAGAATTGTCCTTATAAGTTTGACCATACAGTGGCATTTTAATTTTCGATAATTTGTTTGGAACAAAAGATTAGTAGTGAGTGTGACAAGCGATAGAGTAGCACTTTTTAAGATAACCCACCTATTATCAAAATTAAAGACAAACATTATCTCTCAATCATTCTCTTTTGTTTCTTCGATGAAATATCTCAATCACTTTTTGTGCACCGAACAATGTTTTGCAATAGCCCTCGCAGTGCCTCTTTTATATGTATCTTAGTGCCTCTTATATATATAAGTGCAAGGACCTGGACTGGACTGGACTTGAACCCCAGGTTTGTCACTTGCCTTTTTGAGAGAGAGAGAGAGAGAGAGCGAGAAAGGGAGAATCTTTTATTTCTAGTATAATTATCATTTAGCTTCCATATGAGTTCAGCACATCTATAGTGTTGAGAATCTCTCTGTATGCCTCTGGTCCCAACGCTGCAGCAACTGGGGAGGGAATTAGCAAACCTAATTCATGTTTCCATCTTGAACGCCAACGTAGGGTGCTCGGTTTATTCTTTCTCAGAGAATCTTATATTTTGCGATGGAGAACTAGTTAAAACTCCCTTAGATGGATGAACTAAGCTAGATATCACATTATTCCCTAAACTAATAAGGTGGCCTTTCTATTTTCTACTGAAGTTTCACTTTTGACCAACAAATGCAAGTCCCGTTGAATTTGGTCTCTAACAGTATAATGTACTTTTAAATACACCCTAAAGGCAATTGAGCAATTCATCAAACCAAATTATTCAGCTTCCAAGAGAAAAGAAAAGGAACATTAGGAAGGATAATATTGAGAACAGTCTTAGAAAGAAGGAAAAATCAAGACAATATATTATGACAGTATTGTGATGATTTCATGATATTAAGAATATCATGATTATCATTATTCTCTTAATCATATGAATTATAAAATATGTTTACAAGATTCTCCATCATAAAAATTATGTTGACATTTTATCATAATTCTCTCAAATCATAGGAACCATGATAATAATTTTATTGTAATTTCCTTGATCATGAAATGATTAGAATGAATATTTCACGTTTATTATTGATTAATAAAATTATATAATTATCCTATTTTGTAATCTCTGAGTGAATAAATTCATACACATTGTCCTCGAAAATTCAATCTAATCATTTCTTTGGAGAGGAAGCAAACCTGAAACATCATGTCAAACTTTTGTCAACAATATCGATTCTGTTTATTCAGGTCACCATCCCAAGTTTTGGAGTTGCTCTTTGTCAGGCATTATAGACAAAATCAAATACTCATACCTGATTTGTTGAACCGACCAAATGAGAAATCACATCCTCGAGGCACAAGATATGTGATGATAATGTGGCTTTCATATCTGTGGCATCAGATTGAGCTAGTGCATCGTTCATTACCTTCACACCGCTCTGCAGTAATTCCATTCCTTCACAAATTCTGTCCAGAAGCTTCCTCTTCCTATTCTTGACAGAGTTTTTGTCATCGATCACAAGTTGCTTAGAACCAGAAACTTTTGAATTATTACATGCTCCTTTGCCTAGTTTTCTCAGCACAATCCCTTCTTGTAAGAGATATAACTGCTCTTTGGATGGAGTCACATCACACAATGCTACTTCCTTTTCAAGAACACATTTTAACTCCGACATAAATCGGTCTTCATTGGCCTCGGTTCCTGTGTTGGTATCAAATGAGAGAGTTGCATCATGAGGAACAAATCTCCAAAGCTGAGTACAAGATGTACGGGCAGCAAAATAACCAAAAGCAACTATAACTAGATGAACAATTGCCCAATGCCGTTCCCTCAGTAACATGTGATAAAGATCCCATACTGCAGTACAAAGTGTCTGCCCTTCACCTTCTGCTATTTCCATGTGACTGAGGCTAGCCATGAAATATGCAAGAGAAGGCTTGCATTGATACAACATACCATCAGCATCAGTGGGACATTGCATGAAAAGGGTATGTAGCTCCACAATTAGTTTTTCCATTTCAGCAGAACCATAAAAATTCCTCATGTTTGAAATGATAACCAATGTTGCACTTAGAAGTGTGGCAAAGATGTCTTTCTTACGATCAACGGCACTTTTATATCCATGAATAACGACAACTGCAAAGTTCACAACGTGTGCCATATTCTTGTCACCAGCAATATCAGAATCCTGAACCTGACTGAAGAATGTAAGAAAAGGTTAGCCACAATTTTCTCAAATAGCCACATGATTCATTTGAGAAAATTGATGTCATTATGATATATTTTGAGCAATGAGTTGCTTACCGACACTGTAGAGCAGTTGAGAGTGCATAAACTGGTAGTCCAACAAAACTGGAGTAACCAAATTCTGTGGAATTGAGTAGTACAAGTTCCTGTTCTTTGGCTTTGTTCTCTGTGAAATGATAAAATGAAGTAACTAATTTGCGAATAGCAAGCATTTTACTCTCATCAGGTAATGATTCCAATGGGAAACCCTCTATAAGTAGTGCTAAATACATTATCTGTGACAAATTAGGCTCATCCTCACTTTCTACAAGATTGTAAAATCTGTCAACCGCAGCAGGACACACATAAGAAAGTGAAACACATACTAGTCTTGATGTCTTTCTTAAAGTGTCAAGAGGTCTGAGATCTGGTTCTGAGGATGCTACAAATTTCAGTACTGAACAAAGTTTATCAAGAATGTAATTGGTCATATTTGTTTCCCCATGACGCAATAGGAAGCAATACATTTCTGTAATAATTTCCAGACAAAGAAAGTGAGGATGGCAGATGTTCCGGAGTAAGAAGAATTCCACCTCCATCCAAGCTGGACCTGAAGAAGCAGCAACAATCATGAAAGTTTTCAAGGAATGCAAGATGAAATAGAACATCGGTTGCCAAGCTACTCCAGAGTTCGGTCCAACAACACAATTAACAGGTATCTCCAAACCAAGAGCCAAAGAGTAGACTTCTTCATGCATCATCATATGCAAAAGACTATCCAGCTTCCCCGAGATTCCAATAACTATTTCTTCCCTCAAAACTGGAGAAGTCTTCAGAAGATTCAAGAAAAGCATAAGTCGTCCAAGTAGTACAGCTCTCGCCATTGGGACATCATCACAATTCACAAGAAATATGCTTCCCAGAGAAGTTGAACCTGAGGAGCTATCAGCATTCTCTACCACAACAGTTGATTTAGAATCATTTTCATTACTTAATAACCAATCTAAAATCAGGAGTCTTGACTCGAGATTTATATTTGCTGTATTCAGTAGTGTATGCAGTAGAAGTGATGATGTTGGTTCCAAGAACTCTGCCAGAGCTTCACTTGCAGCTCTCAGTTTGGTCTCCTTGCTAAATGAAATTCCTAAAGATGAGATCAGCATAGCACAGCGAGTTAACTCCCTGTACACATCAATGGCTTCATATGGGTACTCGGATGAGATCCGTACAGCATTTATCAAGTAAAACTTTATTGGGAGAAAGATCCTTTTAGCTTCAGCACCAGTAAGTGTTTCCTGTAACGTCATACACCATGCTTCAGAGGCACTTCTGAGGGACTCGGTGGCCAGAGAAACAAGGTTCAGAATAATATCAGCGACGTTTACTTTTTTGGTTAAAAACCCTTTGCCAAGCTGCAGCAAAGAAACAACACCTTTCCATGACACATTTAGTAGTGTGACCAGACTTCCTCCGCCGGCAGCTGCAAACATTCCTAGTTCATACAAATACTTTGTGGTGCATGCTGTTATGTTGACCACATGACTCGCAAGATCTACACCTACCTCAGCCATTTCTTTGTTTCTATCAGCATTCATCTCATAAAAGTCCCACTTAACAGCTTGACAATAAGTTCTGCATAGCTTTACCACAGCATCCACTATGACTTGTGTCAACTTAACAACTTCTGAAGCAATTGAGGGAATTTTCTGTTTGATAATTTTTTTATGAACAAATGTAAAGTATAGAGTATGCCAATAATTGGCAAGATAATTATAGTACATATTATACATCAAAGCAACAAAGCATTAACAACAAGAAAGAAATAATACATAAGATTTTTCTGTAGATACCATATACATTTCTTTCATATATACAGACCATATACACAAGGAATATTTAGTCTGATCTTTAGAACTTCTAAAGATGGTATGATGGAGAACCATTATAAGGGATTTCAGAAAACATTATTCTAGGCAAATAAATCAGCAAAAAATCATCAATTATTTGGCCTAGAAACTTTAAGAGATGTGAAAAATTGAAAAGTATTTGGGTCTTTCTAGGTGTTAACCTTGAAACTCTATTTTTATATTAAGTGCACTCTTTACTTCTCAGCTATGATAAATTCCTTTAAATCTATTTAGGCAGCCTAGAAGCCACATTTTGAGTTTCTAGAAGGTATATAAGTTCCCTTGGAGATTACTCTTGGAAATTATTGCCTTCATTGATTATACTAAGGCTCCTAACCCCTATAAATAGCGGCGATTGTCAATAGATGAATCACTTCATATTTGAATGAAAAAGAAATGCATCCTCTCTTCTAGCCTCCTCTCCTCTCTAATTGCACTCCTCTCTTTCTCACCTCTCTAATCTCTAACCTCAATCCTCTCTTTCTCTCCTCTCTAATCTCTAATCTCACTCCTTTTCTCTCCTCTCTTGCTCTCTATTTCTTTACCCTATTCTACATTAGTTGATATCAAAGCTTATCAAGAAATCTGTCATGTACCTCATTTGGTCCCAACTGGCAACAAAGCTTTGACCAACACTCATAGATCTTTGCACCTCCAGTGTCAACCCCTTATGTGTGAAGTTGGACTTTGAGGCGACTGTCCTTACGGACTTGGTTTTTATCATTATTCCTCCATTGCTTTCTCTTGTTTTTCTATTTATCACCCTCTCTCTCCCCTTTAACTATAACTAGGGTTTGTTGTACCACCCAAAATGGTATAGTATGAGCAACACATATCGATCTGACAGGTGATCAACACCCAGACCACCCCGTACTAGGTGATTATACATTAGGGACCCCATATCGAGCGATACGGGATATATATGGAGTGGAACTGTCGAAACTCAACCATTACCAACTTATACCGATCGATAATGGTCGGATTTTGATCGAGACTGATCAAGGGCTACGATATACCTATTTCTAACGGTCAATTATTTTCTGTTGGAACCAGTTCAAAAGATTTTTAAATCCTTCCCTCTCCCTTTTTCAACCCCTTTCACTCTCTCCAATTCTTCGACTCTCTCAAACTCATTCTCACTCACATCTCTCTCTCATTCTTACATTTTCACTCTCTTAAATTCAACAAGGCTACAATTTATGGATTGGATCAAATTTGAGAGAATTAACACTTAAGTTAGAGTAAGATCACTCTAATCAAGATATATGCAACTATATATTCCCTTACAATCAACAGTAGTACGATAATAGTTGGTCATTCTTTTCCGAAACTAATCGATCTTATGATACAGAGCAACAAGTTAATGCCGAAAATAGAAGTTCTGGCGTTCTCCAACCTCCCCACCAATACATGTCACAATCATATTTGCCTCAAGAGTCGCCTCGAACACGTGTGATTCACGACATTCAGACTATAACCATCACTACATTGATACACCAATGGCATACGGTGTATTAGTATACCAGGTCGTAGGAGCAATTCTAGGATTAAATCCGACAAACATACCATATCAACATACAAATCCATATGATCAAAGACCCCGATCCACCGCATATGGAGTCCCGTCATTCTTTTAAGCGATAGGACCAAGTATATATATCGATTGATCCATTTATTACTTGATTCATTTAAATCTTAAAGCTTAACTGATAATCTAACAATTCAAGTCATATCTTTATAGGTAATTCAATATCAACATAACGGCTCCAAACATGCCACAACATTGCTCTTCAAAACTTGAAAAAGATGTGTCGCTATTCCTTCCTAATTTAGAAGATTTTTGATGAAATTATACTAAACTTACATTTTTTCCAAATAAAAAAAATCCTAAACTAAGTTTTTTTCTATTTTTCAAGTATTTTCTGAGGTTTTTTGGGCTTTTTATTGTGCCATCGGCATGCCCTACTGTATCGACACCAACGATATGAAGCAACACGTGTCGTGCCGCCGATTTAGACCGGTAAGTCGAATCCTGACTATAACTATAGCACCATTAAGATTTAAAACCTTGAAAGTTGTCCAAAAAGTGAGAGAACCACTTGAATCATTACACCTCTAAATTATGCATTGCAGTAATTAACGACATCATTATCAAAAGGTACTTTGTTGATAGCATTAAAATCATGACTAGATGAGGTGAAAACCAATCCAATCCTAATGAATCCCAAAACCAACAAAGTGAGATAAAACACCCTTAGGACAAAACTAAAATATCCTAACATAATATGGAACCAATTATGCGATCAAATGATCCAAAGCCTAAGAGCTCTCCAATACCTTAACAAATGAACCAATTATGAATGAGGAGATTGATAAGTCGATTAAGTAACATGACCATTCTCCATAATCTATAGCTTTAAATCAAGGAATTTTGCCTACTCCCCAAGCTCCAATTTGAATAAATCTTAAGTCTAACTATGGGCACCTATTTAAAATTATGCTCCAACAATTCTTGATAATCAAACTTTTGACCTTAACAATGAATTCTTAGAACCTACTAGAAATCCACAAACTTGAGTAATGGGCCAACGAGTTTGATTTGCTAACAAAATAGGAAAAATAGCTAGAAGAGTCAAAATGGATGTGCTAGACTTTGATAGTATGTTTGACCCAAATGTGTTTGTTGACTAGTTAAATAACATGGAGGACTACTTTGAGTAGAATGGAATGATTGATATTGAATACATACGGTTTGAAAAACTGAAACTGGCAAGGTCCACTAGGAAGTATTGGCAACATGTCTAACATAATCTTAAACACCGTTAGGAGCTTTCAATCACTCAATAGGAAGTCATGAAACAAAAACTTAAGTAAAAATATATGTCAACCTACTTTCGAAGCTAACTAATTAAACAATTATTAAATCTTAAAAAGTTGAATCCTAGTACGGCTAGGTATTTGGCCTAATTTGAGGAACTTTTACTCAAATGTGAAATTGATGACTAAATCAACACTATCTGAAAATTTATTAATGGGTTAAGGTTTGACATCCAATGGGAAGTCTCTTTTAGTTTTTTTGGCACCATGGAGGAAGCCTCCCGATAAGCCCTTGAGATTGAAAAGTACACCAAACTTTATCCAACTCATCGAGCATCTTTTCATTCTCTCGACAATAGAACTATTTCTCAATCTACCTCAAGAGTGGCTCTATCAAGCCAAACATCTCCACTACTAGCGACACCCCTAGCCCAACCATGAATCATCCAACTCATTCAGTCATTGATTCTCAAACTAGTTCGTCTTTATTCCAATATCACTACTACCATAATAGAGGTCACATTGTCTCTCGTTGTCCTCAATGTAACCATACCTTAAAAGAAGAACTAGATGATCCAATCAAGGAAGTAGACCAAGTAGTTGAACCCAAAACTTGCTTAGGTGATGAAAATAAAATAGAATTTAAATATGCCCATGTCGCCTTTCTCTTTTTTTTTTTACGCGAGGAAACCATGCGACATCGCCTTTCTCTTTTTTTTTTTCGCAAAGAGAAGGAAACGATTTCTTCTCCCCACGCGGGCAGAAACTGAGCGACATCGCCTTTCTTTTTTTTCGTGCAAGGAGAAGGAAACCTCCTCACGCGGGCAGAGCTCGAAGAGTATCGAGGTGACGTAGTTTTTTTAATATATATATATACACCGAGTGGTACATCGAAACGTACCGCTCGATATAGTTATACTGTACCGAGTTGAGTTGAAAACTCCGGTACGGTACAAAATTATGAACCTTGGTCCCAAGCATCAAAGGACTTCACTTATTGAATCCTAAGTCTTTTGAAGTCTTAAACCTAGACCACGGGATTAAATAGATGCTTGGGCGCTCACCTAGGCGCTCAGGTGAGGTGAGTCAGGGCCCGAGTGCCCCACGGATTCGCCAGGTGACACACTTCAATGAAGCGTCGCTTGGGCGCTCGCCTAAACCCAAGCGTCAGGCGCCTCGAGCGAGTGCTTGCTGAAACCATGCAACCCGAGCACCTACAATTTAGTTGAACAATAGCTAGTTGGTTCGATTAAACAAACTAAGCTACATAAAGTTATTTTACTTACAAAACCCACCCCATGCCGCCTCGCACGACCCCGAGCAACCCTAGCACAGCCTCTGCCTCCGTCACGTCTCTGCCATTGCCTCCGCTACCAATACACAGGACCAACACTTCCTCTGCCGCTGCCTCCGTCGTCGATGCATAAGACGAACGCTTCATCTGCTGTCAACAGACGAGTCTGAAGGTGTTACTTTCGTGCACAGTTCCCTTCACCGCTACTACTTCCGTGTGTAGCTCCTTCCACCGTCGAGGGAGAGGACCTTAACTTCCTCTGCCACCAATGGACACATATGAAGCTTCCTCTACCCATGACATCATCATCTGCAACTTCCGCCGCTACTGCTATCATTCGTAGCTTCCTCCACCGCTACCGTCATCGTCCAAAAGTTCCTCCGTCACCGTCGCCCTCTCCTTCCCCACTTTCCACTATTGGTGATTCTTGGTGATTCTTCTCCTCTATAACTACTATTAGCAGTAGATTAAATATTAAAGATTATTAACTACTATTATCATATAATAGTCCATATTTAGATTTTAACCCTGTTAATCTATATTTATCAATTATATTATATATTTTTTATATTTTAATATTTCAGAGCGTCTCGTCTCACTCGAGCTCGAACATTTTCGGACCTTGGCACCTAGCACTTTTCAAATCACTAGCCTAGATAACAAATTTTGTGTTGTCATCACCACTAGAGAAATATCTAGCCTTTGCACTACTCCTAACTTAACTCCTGAGGTTCCCTTGTTAGATGAATTTTTTAATGTTATAACTTTAGAATAATCTAGTGAATTGCCAACCTAACAGGAAATCCAATATGCTATTGACCTTGTCCCAAAATCACAACCCCTAGATCTCTTACATTATAGGATAAATTCTAAGGCAAGAGCTGAGTTGAAAAGGCAAATTAAAAACCTTTTTGCTAAAGGATATGTACGACAAAGCTTCAGCCCTTGTGTTGTCCCTACCTTATTAACATTTAAGAAAGACAAGTCTTGGAGGATGTCTATCGATAGACGAGCAATAAATAAAATAACAATTAAATATCGTTTTTTGATTTCTCGACTTGAGGATATACTGGACCGTCTCCCTGAATCTAGTTGGTTTTTCAAACTTGACCTAAGAAGCGAATACCACCATATTCGTATTAGACCTGGAGATAAATATAACACTTTATAGAAACTGTTTAGCATAATATTGAAGTTCTCTTTAACATTTCACCCCGCGCATAATATAGAAACTGTTTTGGGTTTTTCTAGGTGTTAACCTTGGAACTCTACTTTTGCATTATGTGCACTAATTACTTCTCAGCTGTGATAAGTTTCTTTAAAGCTATTTAGGTATCCTAGAAGTCACATTTTGGGTTTCTAAAAGGCATACAAATTCTCTAGGAGATTGCTCTTGGGAATCATTGCCTTCATTGATTATGCTAAGGCTCCTAAACCCCTATAAATAATGGATCTTATCAAAGGATGAATCACTTCAAATTTGAAGGAAAAAGTATTGCATCTTCTCTCTTCTAGCCGCTTTCTCTCCTCTTTAATCTCTAATAGATCCTCTATATTCTCTTACCTCACTCCTCTTTCTCTCCTCTCTAATCTCTAATCTCACTTCTTTTCTCTCCTCTCTAATCTCAAATCCCACTCCTCTCTTGCTCTCTCTATTTCTCTTCCCTGTTCTACATCATGATACCTGGAGAGAAACAGATCACTCATCCTCTAGTTATTATAAATTATCATCAGAGCCTCCATTAAATGAAGACCATCTATGAATCACAAGAGTAGCATGAAAATCATCTACGGATCACAAGAATTTGAAAAGACATTGGTTGTTGCCAGAAAAGTGATAAATCTAAAATCTGTTTCTGCTCATCATGTTGTATATCAGTTGATCATCAAAACATCCCTCTGGTCTTCTTTCTTGTAGATCCTGAATTCTAAGCCCACTATTGTGGTTCACCAGCCAGAAAAGTTCTTAACAGAAAGGTCCATTCTAGACACTAATGCTCACTCTTCTAAGACAAAGTAAAACTATTTGTACTTATCGAATCCAACAGTCAGGCTTACCCTACATTATAAAGTACATGATTTTTTGAAGCCCTCCTAACACATTAACCAGCCTTCCTACGATAGTTATGTTGTATTTAAACCAAACTCATGTGATCACTCTCACTTAAGCTTTGACCATTTTGTACTGCAAGGGCACTGATATCTAGTTATTACTACTTTCAACATTCTCTTGCTTACAAAAATTGATGGGTCTCAACTATTTGGGATCAGCGACAGTTATCTTTTCTGGCCATTGAACACTTTTTAGAGGCAATACCATTATTCAAACTTAAAGCCAATAAATATTTTTTTGTTGTTTCTACTGAAGTTCTATTAGGTTTTCTTCTGCATCTCCCCACAAATGATCTAATTGGCTCACCTGATCTAATCGGAGCACCTCCAGGTCTCTAGATAGCATTCCATGGTAACAGAGTCTTCTGTTTGTAGTCTTAAGATCCAGCTATCATCAGATTCAGATTTTATGCTCCTAAGCACATGTAAATCAACAATCCAACAGCTGGATGTTCATATTCCTGTCGACTAGTCTAGTAATGTGCTTCAAAAGGAACAAGGAATCAAATAAACAAGCATAAATTTTCAACTTCATCTATGACATGAAAACATATCAACTTTCCTTTTAATTTGACAAAGTTTCAGAATTCAGACAAACAGATCAAATGTATCATGTTGATACAAATGATTTAAAACAATGTGTACTTGTGGCTTCTCTAAGCAAATCCGGAGAGAATCCAGCCAAACTCTGCTCATTGTTGATGCTAAGATTAGTTATACTAGTAGGCTAAGGAATGTCACAAATCCAATGTTCTGGGCATTTCAGATGTAGCAGATAAGTAATTCAGTTTTGCATGGCCATCTAAAATGCCATCATTGAAGTTTGGTAAACTTTTCTCTTTTATCCTAAAAAATGCTTTTCATATGTATATGGACTCAAAATTCTTGCAGCTTTGCTGTTACCACGTTGGTCCTTGGTTAGTGCACACAGGATGCACACATCATGACTACAATGATATTCATAGGGTGATGGCTCATGGCACTCGTTCCTTGGTACCAGCATGTTTTGGGAAGGATTGTTATGATATTCTTGAGTTTAAGGATATCTATGGAATTGTAAGTGCGCAACCAACTAACTAATAAATTGTGTGGAACAGACTCAACCACGAGGCTGAAAATGCTTAAATTGAGCTATTAGAATATGTAATTCTATCATTTCAGTGCTTAAAATGTGGGAACACAAAGATACACTAATCATATTCCTTCATGAACACTGCACAGGATTGGCCAAGTCTTATATTGAAACTGTCAATTTTTCTAGGGATCAGGAGTGACTGATTTTTGGCTGTTCCTGCAGATCTAGGATGAAATCAATGATCCAGCTAGTTAGCTATTGGTACCTGCTCATGCAACAGCATAACCTAAATGGCCCCCATTGCAAAAAACCAAACAAATATATTTTGTAAGAATTTTCAACCAACAATTGTGATACAAAGGATTTTTAGTAAGATTGTTACCTTTGTCTCCACTACTGAAGTTTTTGTCAGGTTTAATAGATCCAAAATGAAATCTTCAATAATAAGGACCACCTCCTTTTCCCCAAAAACAGGGGATCTTGCCAATGCAAAGATAACAGAAGAAGAGAGGCTTAAAGAATCCAAGATTATCTGTTGCAAAAAAAAGAAATATGAGTCCACGATTGTCCACTATATATACATAAATGAAAAGTTAATTCTGCAAATAGTGCCTAGCTAACTGATTATCATACTTGGATTAAACAAAATAAAGACAGATGGAATGGGAGTTTCAGTGAAAATAAAATAAAAAATTTGGTGTAATGTAAAGTAAAAGCATATTTTAAAATACCTGTCAAACTACATGACTATCATAATCTACATCTTGTCTCATTTTTATTTTCGCATTTAAAGAACTGTATTACAATAATTTGAAAATGTTGATAAGGAAAGGCAGACCAGAATAGTTAAAAATCAACAAAGATGATAATTTTAAGGTGAACTAGTACAATAATTAGAGGAATACTTAAATATAATAAACAACTCAAAAAAGTTTTAAAAGAAAACTTTTCTGACAAATCTTTTAATATGTGCATTATAAGATGGAGATGTTTTTTTCATTTTTCAAAGGGTATGTAGTAAAAACAGGACTCGATCAAAGTCTTAACAGACTAATCTAGTTGGCATCCTCAAGATTATAGTTTTGAACCCCCAAAGGCAGGAGACTCACCAAGATGTATTCATACCTGATAAAATATGCTGGAGCAGTTTTCATCGTGAGATTCACCAATTGAATTAATTGTTATTTCGAGATGCCTTTCACACCATTTGATTGCCTAGAACATGACTCTCACCAAATTATTCACTAAATGACATTAGCACTAATAGAATAGACTTCATATGAGTACAAATTACCTTTGTTCCAAGAACAAGAAATTTACTGAGACAATTATGCATATCTGATTCCAAGTATTTTGAAGCAACGCTCAAAATTGTTTTGTTTAACATGCACTGTGGCATGCCCAAGCATGTTGACTCCTCCCAAAATTCCTACGACTTTGTTAAGATAACCAAATGAGAATTAACTATCCCCAGTCCTCTAGAATATTTCTCCATGATTCTTGGGCCATGTTGGTCAAGAAGCTATAAGCACTATAAAAGCTAGTTATGGAAACAAAGTTTCATCAGGACTTATTTTATAACTCAAAAGTACTAGAAGAACAATAAAATATTTCCCAAACTGGAGGTAATTTGCAGTTGCTTACTAAAAAAGCCTATAGGAAAGGTAGGTAGAACTTTTTCCCATAAAATTAATAATGCAAAAGAGTATCTGAAAATATCTTAAGTGCATTAGGAACTTTGCAAACATTGAGATTTGGGGGTCTGAAACTAAATGTCCAAGACTTATCACAAAGTTATGAAAAATAGAACACCCTTCTGCGTTACACAAAAGCATGTCCCTTTTACTAGAAAAATAAAATGCAATTCCAAGGCACATAGTCCTTTAGGCAAACTGCAAAAGAAGAAAGCACATGGCTTTGTTTACTTGAAATAAAAAACAATTTCCTGATCAATCAATATTCAGGACTTATGGCTTCTGCCTTCTAACCAAAATTTGATCCAAGATAACTTCAGAACAATAAAAAATAAAGTTCAATGTAAAACAATGGCACCATAAGATCTGGATATAGAAAAGTTTCTCTAGGGTCAGATTGATTAGATCACAATAAAATGGAGAACACACTAGAAAATAGGATACAGCAAGGTATTCAAGTAGAAGGGCCTGAAAAGATGATCCAGATTGGTTGAAATCATTGTCATTTCCCAGCTGACTGATTAGAGAAATTCGACACTCCAAAACCTGCAAGAAAGTTATCGATAAGAAACTAGAGACAAAATGGTAGCTACAACTTACTAGATTCATGACCTAGGAAAATGAGTTCCATAAAATAGAGAAATTAAACCATGCAGAAAAGATGTAATTGTTGAAAGCACATGTCTAATATATGATACAAGGGCTGTGACAGCTAAGCGGCATTTTTTTCTATCTTTAATCATATTATTAAGTGATTCAATGTTTTATAGAGCCACATAACATTGAACACTATAGAATAGACTGATTTGAAGAAAAATCACAAATGTCTCCATTGCTGAACGGGCAGTTAAACGAAAAAGAAGAGAAAAAAATTGAATTGTGCCTTTATGGAAATGTACATCGAAAGGAAAGCTTATACAAGTTATATCTTGGTATCCTAGCAGATTAAACTCCTTCCACATTTATGTTTGTATCCAAATAGTCCATGATAATTCCAAAATCTACTTGTACTTCCGTGGCAAATTTATCTTGTCCCCCATAGCAAAGATCATTTCTTAATGACTCACATAGTATGGTTAGATATCAAACCAAATTAGATCTAGTTCTGTTGATTCATAACAGAAAAGGAAGAGAAAGGTTCATAATAAAAAAAAGTGTAGAAGAAAGATAATACTTAAACTAAGGCCTTTTGAGAAACTTATCCGGGTGGTTTCAATACTCAGGACTGTTGTGTAAAATTGTTCCTTGGATGAAAAAGTAAAGGCTCCTTCAATGTTTCAAACGTTTATAGACATTCTCATTTGCATTTTGAACATGACAAGTAACTGTTACATTAAAGTACCCCACAATATTAATTCTTAAAAAAATTTATCAATAAAAATTGATTGATTCTTTTTCTTGTATTTAAACCCATGAAATATTTTTGTTTTTTCCTCACCTCTCAACATAACAACATATAATTATAAAATGTTATTAGTCAGACTTGATTTATTCTTTTTCCTGTATGTGACCTTGCAGAATCAATTTCTGTCTCACTTCTCAACATTATAACATTAATTTAAAAAAGGATATGCATAGCCTCTCATGTGTAACACAGAGCAGAGCCTACCAACTCGAAATAAAAGAAGATACCAATATCAAGAGAATAATCAGATTAGTAGATAGTTGTAAACCATAACAAGCCTCGCTTCACGGTTGAAGATTTGAAGTATTGCATTGTAAAAATCAAATTACTTTCTTAAGGTAATAATACTTGCGTTTCTTTAATTAGTTAAACCCACAATCCCCAGGTACCAGTATTTTAGGTACGATTCATCTCTCCATCAGGAGCAGATTTGAGCAGGGCTATAATTGGAAGGAAAATATCTTTTTTTTTTCCCTAAATCTGATTAGCTCCAGAAAAAATATAAGAGCCAGCTTTTAACTTTTTATTGATATCAAATATAACAATTACATTCTAATCCCATCTGCCTTGAATTAATCGAAACTTCAATCTGCCACCCATCAGGTTCATATACCTTGAACCCATCCAAATTCAATCTGCCCCCCACCCTCAACTGCAAACAAATTCCACGAAGGAAGACAAAACGTTATCGTTCAAAATTTTCATAGTTTACAGCGAATAATCAATCAAACCCTAAAATCAGGCGACCAGATCGACTCTATCATGCAACAATAACTAAAGACCCGACTTGAATCCGAAGATACCAGCAAAATCACCGAATTAAAGTATATTGTACCCATCATATGCTATCATCGCACAGATCCAAAGCAAAGAAGGATCAAATAGGAGAGAGGACGAAAGAAAAGAAGAACAGAAAAACTCTTTGCCACGACAGAAAAGACCCCTTACATTTGACCCTTTTATGGCTTCAATCAAGCTTTCCAACTCATTCCTCTTCGTCTCGCCTTCCATCTTTCTCTCGAAGCGTACCTCACAGTGTTCTGTGTTTCCCGCCTTTCTAGCCCATAAAAATGCAAATAAAGGGTAGACGAAACCTACGGTGAGGATTCCCTCCAACCACACCTGTGAAGCGGAACCTTCAAATTCGGACATTACAGTCGTCCACATGTATGAGCCCCACCCGCCCGTGTTGCTCTAGTGGGGCCCGGGTTGAAACGGGTAAATAAGGGCATACGATGTCGAGCAAACTTGGGACCTGGTTTGATAATATTAGTTGTGACGGATCAAGTCAAAACAAAAAATGTCTATCCTTTTATATTATTTATTGATGGTTACAATGTGATTTAATTAAAAATTACTAAAAAAAAATATATGTTTGAGTTCATGAAAAGCGAAGACGTCAAGTCTTAGATATTGGCCAACATAATCTGACAATAAAAATGATGTTGTTCTTTTATTCTCTTGGTCAGCCTATCAGGTCTATGCGCCGGTCCACCGTCTCGCAACCTTTGTGCCAAAAGAGTTGGACGAGTCACGGCGTTACACAAAATCATTAGAAAGTATTGCAACATGAGAACCAAAGGTTCAAAAGAAATTTTCTTCAGGTAAAGAAAAAAAATTGACATATTGGCATTATCAAGACGTCTTGGGAACTTAGAAATATATATTATATTTATATATTTACTTATTTATTTTCCTTGGATCACCTAACATTTCCATAGTGGGAGGGATAAGGTTTCCCGAATCCTGCGTGCACACTAATTTCATTGCTTTATCCCCACAACCAATAGGATGGGCAAGTTGATCACACCAAAAGCGAGGCTTTGGTTTCCGTGGATGCCTCATCACATACAAAAGTTATAAAAAGACACGGGAACGCCGGTCGGTGAGAGTGGGATAATAATGGCAATCCCCAGTGCATCTTGTCTCCTCTTCCTCTCGTCCATTCTCTTCCTTCTCACACCCCCTTCCATTGCCAATGATAATAACATTATGCTCACCGGCGATGTCCTCGGCCCCGACGACGAGCTCTCCTACCTCGATACTACCCTTACTATGCAAATTGACTGCAACCTCGTTTTGTATCATTACAAGGGTACTCCGGCCTTCGATTCCGGCACGTACGACCGGGGTCTCGTTAACTGCAGCGTCGCCCTCAACGAGCACGGTCAGTTTGTCATCTCAGACCCGAACGGCAATACCGTATGGGTCTCCGGGAGTCCCGGCCGGAAAGGCACGTACGCGGCCGTGCTCCAACCCGACAAACAGGTGGGCATATATGGCCCGGTTGTCTGGTCCACCTCTAACCTGGGATCCACCAAATATGCTATGGTAGACGACGAAGACGAGGCTATTCCGACGGTGAAGAACACTTTGTTCTCATCCGAGATCATCGCTGATGGCGCGGACCTCACCACCAGGGATTACCGATTCATTATGGATGAAAGCTGCAGTTTGGAGATGCGCAAAGGTGACTTGTACATCTGGGTATCCGGAACGGTAGGCCGAGGCCAGCACTGCTTTCTACGACTTAATCGCAGGGGGCAGCTCACCATCAAAGACGACATGTATAAGACCATATGGTCCACTGATCCATCACCAGATGGCGTTGGTGACTACGTGTTAATCCTCCAATATAACGGTCAGGCTGCCGTCTATGGACCGTTAATTTGGTCCACTGGAGATGGCCAAATCATCTATCCTGCCGTCTCTCCTGCTCCAACCTATTGACTCTTAGGCCGCATGTAATAAGAAGATTTGGATGTCTTCAAGTGATTCAGCCTCTGGTTGCTAATTGTATTGCCACAACGGTTAACTGCATCTCGTATGTCTACTTCGAACGTAGTTTAAGCAAATAAACCAAAAGACAAGACAAGCTGTGGAGTCATAAGAAACTGAGTGTAAGCAAGATTCCCAATGAAGGGAAAAAAAAAAATTTGTTTCAGCCAAAAGTACACCCTAGTCGCATTGGTTTGGTACAAAATATCCCTCCAAAATCATTCATTCCACATCTCTTTTATTGTCAACTTTTTTGAAATAAAAAAAATATATATATCATAAGTTGTTTTGACTGTTGATAATAAAAGAGAAAGTGAGATGAACGATGTCATGAAATTTAAGGTAATATTTTATAATCTTTTGGAGAGCTTTTAAGAGTTATCTTAATTATAAGTTATACGAGAGAGAGTAATAGAAATTTTGAATAGATGGGATGATAGAGTTTTAATACAATTAAATTAATGTGAGTATGATAGGATAAGATAATCTTATCCTAATTTAAGTTGTCATAATACGTCTATAAATAGACATAATATATATTCGTATAGATTATCTAAGTTTAAGGTATCTAGAGTCAAAGTCAAAATCTCATAAGTAGTTTGACAAGTTCAATAAAATCTTTTTATTTATTTTCACTTTGGTTTCTTCTCTTTTCTCATTTTAGATTTTGGACTAATAATACTATGTGATCCTTCATTTCTTCACACGATATCGATGCAACAAGAGTAGTGATCTACAGTTTCAAGTTGTTCTTGATAGAAAAAGATTAATTTATTTTTACTATGGATTATAATAATCAAGTTAGTATTCTTCGTATGAAATTTCTCAAATAATATAATCACAATATTGAAAAGACTCGTATGAAGTCTATCTCATAAAGTCTTATCTCATAGGTGAAGATGAGATACTTGATAGCAATGCAACAATGGCTTCAAATGATATAGATGAAAATTCATGAAACATATCTTTGGTTGTAAGTTTGCTTCAAATATTGGGTTGTATGGCTCGGGTCCAATATTTGCAGAATAAAGATTATTTCATCATAAAATAGATGCTTCGACGAATCATTAATACCATAGAGTTCAAGATCAAGTATAATGTCGAAGTAAATTAGTATTAATCTTCAAAATTATACTTCAAAAAAGTGTGAAAGTTTAAAGTAATATATTTTGAAAAGCTTTGAAAGAGTCCAAGTAAATAAAACAAAGTTGTAGGCATTTTTGATTGGATGGCATGGTAGAGTTTTAAAAAAACCAAATAAATATGAATATGATAAGATAAGATAATTTTATCCTAGTTTAAGGCATCATGCTACGTCTATAAATATATACTTAGCTATATAGATTAACGTAAGTCGAGAATATATATGTCTAGAGGATAAAATAGTCAAGTTTAGCTATATATGTCCAAAATAGTCAAGTTTAGAGTTAAAAGCTCAAGATCTTGTAAATATTTTAAGAAGTTCAATAGAGTTTTTTTTTTTTTTTCCACTATCTTTTATAGCTTTGGATCTTTGGTTAATAGTACTCTATTACTACTATTTAAGGAAAGGTTACACTTTTATACAATCTTCCGTTTTTCACACATGATTTACGGGTTGCATCAATAACTGTGATAAATATTTTGAAGCTTTAGAATTTGCATCCCTACTCTTTTCATTGTAAAACCCCAAAACACCACATTAGTGACAAATAATGGTTCCCATATTTGGTTTTGATTTGTATAAAATGTTAGGATCGGAGTGGCACTAAGAGGGGGGGGAATTAGTGCAGCGGATTAAGACGTCGGTTTTGGATTATGCTATCAACATAGATATGAACGGACTCGGAAAGCTTAACTTGAATGCGTATTCATGAAGATGTGCAGCAAAGGTAATAAAGTAAGTATGAAGGTTTGCAGTAAGATAAGCAGCAACAAATAGATGCAAACCAGAGAAGACGGTAGTTTATAGTGGTTCGGTCAATCGTGACCTACATCCACTCCTCCGATTCCTCTTCCGTCGAGGCCACCGGCATCCACTAATGATCTTCCTTTACTAGGCGAAGATCAACCTCCTTCTTACACCCCTCTTACAACCTTTTACCATAAACACTTATCAATTGGTTTCATCATCAAAATCCGAGATTCAACAATCTCCCCCTTTTTGATGATGACAACCAATCGATGACGGAGTTAATCTTAACTCCTAGAGTTTAAACAAACTCCCCCTATCAATATTCCATATTGATAGAACCTTGAATTCAAACCGAATTTAGGTCATTACAAATTTCATCATGAATATTTGCAACACATCATCATGCATAACATGATCATACTTCTCCCCCTTTGTCATTAACAAAAAGGAGAAGTTCAATTCTCATGTGTTTAGAAATACAAGTTCAAATCGTTGCATAATAAACATCAAGTTTTATCATCATGCAAGCTACAAAATTCATATCATTTAAGAGCGTGCAAGCTAGCAAGTTTTCAAAAACAAATTCAAGATAGCAATCTTGTTAAAGTGTGCAAACTAACAATTCTTGCTTTCTTTTACAATGTGCAAGTTGCAAGTTTTGCTTCTTGAGATAGGCAAAATATCACTTTTACTTCTCTTGAGATTGCAAGATAGCAAGTCTAGGTGATGTTCAAGATAGCAAGTTCTACATCATGCAAACTAGCAAATTTTTACATCAATTTAAAAAATATAAGCTAGCAATATTTGAGATGTTCAAGAAAACAACTTTTGCTTCTTGAAATAAGCAAGTTAGCATTCTTTGCTTCTCTTTTGAGATGAGCAAGCTAGCATGTTTTGATAGAAAAACTTTGATTTATACATATTCAAGCTAGCATGTGCATGACCTAGAAGTTGACATATTCCAGCTTCTCTTTTTCTTTTGTCATAAAAATTTATACATTAATTTTTTTTTATAAATCAATCTAAATAGTTAAACTTTGATTACTTAGTTATTTTTTAAAAAATAGATAATTTTTTTATCATATCAAATAAGACGATCACAGAGACATGGTCTTTGAAACATATCACTAACCAATCCAATTATTTAGCTAAATTTATGACCCTGAACTAAATCATATATAACTTGCGGTTTGAGATTTAGTTTTGATTGTTGATAACAAAGCTTTGGAATTAACTATTGTATAATTTGCTTACTTTATGTAAAATAAAATAAAATATTAATTTGAAGATATTAATTATGTTAACCTAAAGATCTTGAGTATCGATAATAATTTTTTGTTATTTTGTAATAATCAACCAAACCTAAAGATACACTTACTTTTCTTAATGATGATTACGAGATGATAATAAATTTCTAGAATCAAATCTCAAATAGTAATAATAATAATAATAATAATAATAATAATAATAATAATAATAATAATAATAATAATAATAATAATAATAATAATAATAATAATAATAATAATAATAATAATAATAATAATAATAATAATAATAATAATAATAATAATAATAATAATAATAATAATAATAATAATAATAATAATAATAATAATAATAATAATAATAATAATAATAATAATAATAATAATAATAATAATAATAATAATAATAATAATAATAATAATAATAATAATAATAATAATAAAGGATATAGAATTAATGTATCTAAATAGAAGTTGTTGATGTTGACTTTGTATGATATAGAATTGATAGAAAAAGTTCCTCTGGAATATGTCAACTTCTAGGTCATGCACTTATTTCTTGATCTTCTAAGAAACAAAATTTTGTTGCATTATCTATAACCGTGACTGAATATGTTGCAGCCGGTGCATGTTGTGCACAAGTAATTTGAATGAAAAATACTTTAGAAGACTATGGACTTTACTTCAAGAATATCCCTCTAGGACTAAACACATAAATATTAGACATCATTTTATTATGGATTATATTAATAATCATGATATATCTTTAGATTTTATTGACACAAAACATCAATTAGTAGATATTTTTACTAAACCATAGAATAAGGAATAATTTGATTTTATTAGAAAAGAATTGGCATGTTGAATCTTCCAAATGCATGAATTCTTCTCATATATATATTTTTTAGATTCATTCAAATGGATCATTATCTTAATTTCTCAATATTCATAACTTGATATTTATTTTGAATCAAGATCGTTTATTATTTGATCTCCCATGATTCTTTCTTTTTGCTATTTACAAAAGAAGAGATTTGTCAAAATGAATCATGATCTTTTGGTATTCTCGACTTGAGATTTACTTCATATGACTCCTTTATAATACCCCATCATCAAATTGATCTTTCATGATTATAACTTATCTTTGATATATTTGAAGTGATAATTGAAACATTGATGTAAATTTTGTACCATGTATCCTTCCCTCCTTTTTGATAATAACAAAGGGGAGAGAGAGAAGTGTTAGTTCGCACATCTCCAAGAGTAGCAAAAACTTGCTAACTTGCATATCTAAAAAAGAAGCAAAAACTTATTTGCTTGGCCATCTAAAAAAAAAGCAAAAACTTACTAGCTTGCATATTTCAAAGAGAAGCAAAAACTTGCTAGAGTGTATATTTCAAAGAGAAGTAAAAACTTGCACATTTCTCCTTTTTGTTGATAACAAAGGAGGAGAAGTTGACTATAGTCTTTGATGGTTTGAAATTTTGATTTATGCATACAGTATCTTAACTTATATTTTGAAATTATGATGTACCTTGGTGATTTGGAATTATGCATAAAATGATATCTTAACTCATGATTTGCTATTATGATGTATGCATTGATATTTTAACTATAATGTGTTGCATATGACTTTTGTAAAGTCACTTGAATTCAAAAACTAGCATTAGAATGTTATCATTTTCTGAATTCAAGTTTATTTCGATGATCTGGAATTATGCATGCAATGATATCTTAACTCATGATTTGCTAGTATGATGTATGCATTGATATTTTAACTATGATGTGTTGCATATGACTTTTGCAAAGAAAGTCAGTTGAATTCAAATACTAGTATTAGAAGGTTATCATTTTCTGAATTCAAGTTTATATGGCATATAGACAGGGAGAGTTTAGTTAAAACTCTATCATCAATTGATTATCATTATCAAAAAGGGAGAGATTGTTAATCTCATATTTTAATGAAGAAATCAATTGATGAGTTTATGAAGTAATGAGTGTTTGAGAAAAGTGATGCAGGATAAACTTCGATTATGGAAAGACAAATTATTGAAGCAGGAGAATCGAATGTTAGGCTAGAGTTCATCATGTCAGAGATTGGGTATCGAGCTAGAAGGATCGGGCATTGCGCCAAGAAGATTGGATGTTGCGGGAGGTCAACATGCCGATGGATCAGACAATACACCAAAGGAAAGGACAATGCATCAGAAGTTCGGACGAAGTGTCGGATGAACTAATGACATGCTGGACAACGTAGGCTTCATGATTATTATGTCTTAATCGAATTAGTTTAGAGTTTAATTGAGTTGATTTTTTGTATAACCATGCTAACATAATTAGGAGCCCATTATGTGGTTGAATTAGGCTTATTAGAAGGCCAATTCAATGACCTAAGGTTGGGTCAAGCGGTGGCACTATCAGGCCAAGCGATGGTACCGCTTATAAGTTGGAAAGTACGAAATGTACTTTTTTCGAAAAACCCGATGGTGGTACCAACAAGGTCAGTGATGGTATCGCCTAGACTAGTGGTGGTATTGCCCGAACACAATCTCCCAAACTGTGTCACGTGGTGCTACCGCCAGAACTCTTAAAAAGTGTTGAATCTCTTCCTCCTTCAGTTTAGAAGTTTTTTTGAGGTGAGAAGTCTTTTATAAAAGAGGGGTATAAGGATTCTCTCCAAAACATATGAAAAGTACAAAGAGTTATAACATGTTGAATCTTGGATTTTTATGATGAAATCAATTGATAAAGTTGTAACATTCCCCATTTTTGAAAATTTAGTAAATGCTTGTTTGTAAATATAAGGATAAGCTAACAATTCTTTTATATTAAATAATTTTATATTTAAAGTTTATAGCTAAGGACCTAAGAGTAATATTAAAAATTTGATATGATTTATGAAAGATTCAGATTTAAAAAAAAAAAATTGATGGATATGTGTCACTAGCTAACATAAAGTTGGTGCCACTTATGTATACTCTAAAGATGACACCTAGCCCATTTAATGCATGCATGACACCTCACTATTTTAGCATGAGCCAAACCTAAGTAATTTAAGGCACAATTAAGGGAAACTTTGCAGCCAATGTAACTTGAGAAGATGGGAAGGAATTGAAGGAGAAGAGAAAGAGAAAGAATTGAAGAAGAAAGAATTTTTATCTTGGCTTAAGGCTTTGCATCAACTCCCCCACATTTGGGAATCAAACTCTTATAAGGCAAGTATTCTAACCCCATCCTATAGATATCCAAATCTCTATTTTGTTTTAATGCTACAAAATTTGAAAGATTTCAGCTGAGAACAAAATGTTTCTTTCGTTTTAATACAAAGCCATGAATTTATAATTTTTTGATAATCTGACCTCTATGCACTATTTTAGACCTAACTTTTAGCACAAAACTCTGATTTCATCGAAACCTAATCCATTTGAAATTAGACAAATACATTTATTTTGATATATAGATTGAATAATTTGAAGTTTAAATGGATACTAAGACTTATGTTTCAATTAACCCTATAGATTCTGCAAACTAGGGATTGTAATTTCTGACCTCTTGTTGCTTAACTGCTTATAATTTTCTGTTGGGAACTCAGATTTATATAAAGTATAATTTATTGGAAACTAGACTTAAAATAATTTCTGTTCTTATCTGAATTGAAATTTTTGGAGTAAAATTGCAAACTAAAACTTTAAATTTTATCGACCCTATGGATTCAGTAAAACAGAGCTGATGTTTTCAGACCTTTGGCAACAAAATTATTTGTAACACCCTATAGTTAACTCCAATTCTTGAAAAACTTAATTTGTCTAAAATTAGATTGACACGGCTTTCGAATGACACTAATTTTGTATAAATTAGAGTATAATTGGCTATCAAAATAATTTATATAATCTGCCTCTCAAATTCTGCTAGAATTGAAAACTTTATTGAGTTTTGCCTATTCAAGTTTCATCCTATTGGAAATTTGATTTCTGATAAATTCTTCTTTAATTGAGCTTTATATTAGTCCTTTGAAATTCTTATATTGTTCATCCATGCTTTGTTTACATTTCCTTGTTTGATAAAGGCACACGCATATTTCCGTTGTTCCGCATGTGCTTCCGATATGTGCCAATGTTATTGTTCATATTACCTTTTGTACTCTGGTGTCTTGTGGGATAATGTAAACCTTTGCCAGAAATGGTAAAGGAAGTTATGCTTAGAGCCCGCGATTGCTCTGCTGACCCCATTGACTTCACTCAGACGTGGGTGGATGGAGCTCCCAGATGTGGGAGACTTATGCTTGGTGGTCGTCCAGAAATAGATGAATCACATTATGTATGTGGTCCCACAGCGTCCTCTATGTGAAAACAATAAAAATACGATTGGAAATGAATCAGAAAGTGATAACAAGAGGGTCAAGACATCTGGATTTGAAAATGGAAGTCACCACAGAAGACTCAATGATGTTGATGGTCTCAATCTAGGTGCAAAATTTTGATCTTATCTTTTCGTCGAAAGAAGTTTGATAAATTTAGAGGACTAAATTTTTCTTTCGAGGAGGGGAGAGTGTAACATCCCCCGTTTCTGAAAATTTAGTAAATGCTTGTTTGTAAATATGAGGATTATTTAATAATTTTTTTATATTAAATAATATTATATTAAAAGTTTATGGCTAGGGACC
>LVTN01000553.1:155743-193559 GCA_001649415.1 Musa itinerans | reverse complement strand
CTCTCGAGTAACCTATGACAGGGATTATTTAGGATCTGTGTTTAAAAGTGAATCGGTCTCATTATCATGATCTCATCATGATCTGATTCCTATTGCACAGATCCAAGGACATCACAATATATATATATGCATATATGCAACAAGCAATATAAAGTGAATGTCAAAATATAATAAGAAAAAAGATTGCGTGTCAAGTCATACGTGTCATCACTCACGTGATTGGCTTACAGGGCACATATGTTCGTCGTTGGAAGAACAGAAAACAAAGATATGTTCGTCGTTGTGCGAAGATTGATGCACAAAAATTTACGAAACAGAAAACCACATGTGAGATAGATTGTGTTACCTAGGGAGATCGTATCTCCCTGAATCCCTATAGATATCTAGGAGAGGGTGAAGGAGGTCAAGCGCTCTCCTCTCTAGCGGTGATCTACACAACAGGACTGCGATGACGCTCCTCAAAACTCCAGGCCTACTTTGAGGTGGAGAGGGGGAGGAGAATAGGAGAGGAAGCAAAAGGCTCTAGCCTATGAACTATTGAATCCCTCCTATTTATAGAGGTCCATTATCAACTTAACCCTAATAGATCCTCCCATATTGGGTATTGAATCTCCATCCAACTACCCAAGCCTTTTATATTAGTGGGTCTCTATCTAATAATCTCTCATGGGCTCTTATTGGATTTCATCCATAGGATCCAATAATTCAAGGGCTTATTGGATATCCAATAAGATAGGGGCTTTGACGGATATCTCATATCCGAACCTCTACTCATCGTAATGCCTACCATATGCGTGTGACCCTCTAGGCCCAATATCGAGCTTGCCATGAGTCATACTTGTCAGAACTCCTTCTGGCTTAGTGAATTATTATCTCCATAATAATTCACTCGACTCATCGACTGCGGATGTACTAGGTCACTATGTCGTAGTCCCCAGATGATACAGGAGAATCCAATCCATTGGACTTGTCTGTCCTTAGTTACCATGTACCTATAGTCCCTCATCTATCTAATATCCTAGATATCGTATATCAGGCATGGTGCTGTCAAACCCATACAGTTTCTACTCGAGTCTCGCTCTAATCGGATTCTCCCGGAGAACTCTTTCTATCTCAATCCGAATGACCCTAGCTAGGGATTTGTTTGAACAAGAACATATGGGACATTCCTCTCATGACACTGAGAGTGGATGATCCTCTATCGACACTCAATAGCCCTCGTAAAGTTGACTACTACTCTCGATGACCAGCTATGCTAGATCTGGGACATCCAAACCTATAAGTCTGGTATCAAAGAGTGGAGCACTCATACAGGACATCCTTGGTATCTTAAGTCTAAAGACCAGATACACCACTAGGACTACAAAATTACCGTCTGACAATAAGGCATCATCAACCATTCAATATTCCGTAAGCGGATCAATCAGTGAACTTATTCCCCCATGAGCACCTATATTGTATCCTTAATGTCCCCACATGAGCAGCTATGAGACCAGTTGCATCCATCATATGGATGGGAATACAACACACCAGTCTGTCCAATTATCTCGATGTCCCTCTCGAGTAACCTATGACAGGGATTATTTAGGATCTGTGTTTAAAAGTGAATCGGTCTCATTATCATGATCTCATCATGATCTGATTCCTATTGCAAAGATCCAAGGACATCACAATATATATATATGCATATATGCAGCAAGCAATATAAAGTGAATGTCAAAATATATTAAGAAAAAAGATTGCGTGTCAAGTCATACGTGTCATCACTCACGTGATTGGCTTATAGGGCACATATTGTTGAATCTCGGATTTTGATGATGAAACCAATTGATAGTGTTTATGATTTGATCTACATTTTGAGTGACAAGAAGCTTCGATCAGGGAGAGACAATTAAAGCAGGAAGAATCATGTTGGGCCGGAGAAAAATATGTCAGAAGATTGGACGTTGAGTCGAAGGATCGGTCGACGTATCGACAGAAGGCTTCGGGCCATGGGTTTGGGCATCGAGCCAAGAAGAGCAAAAATTATGCTAAGAAAATCAGAGTTGCGGATGTCAACTAACCGATTGGGCAATATGCCACAAGAGAGGACGATGCGCCGAATAATCAGACAAAGCATCGATAAACTAATGACATGCCAGACAACACTTGATTCAAGCTTTGTAACAATTGTCTAGATTAAAGTGGGTTTTAAGTATGCAGGATTAAAGAAAATAGAAGTCTCAGAGTCAAGAACGAGATTTCGTTGGGAGTTCGAGAGTTTGTCGGAAGACCAGACGTTTATCGGAAGTTTTGCCAGAATTGATCGAGAAGTCCAAAAGCTTGCTAAAGAAACTCATTGGAACTCGCCAAGAAGATCGTCGTGAAGTCTAGGAGCTTGCTGGAAGTCTATTGGAACATTGTCGAGAGATCATCAAAAATTCGCCAGAAGATCATCGGAAGCTCACTGGAAGAAACCTAGACTTACGGACTTATTTAATTTAGTAAATGTCTTAAAATTTGTAGTTACCACATAATTGGGTTAGAATTGGGCCAACTCAATTAGGGGTTAATTGGGCCTAAGTTTGGGCTATGTTGGGCCAAGTGCAAGGCTCAAACAATGACCCAACAGGTGGCACCATCATGGCACAATCTCTGAGACTATGTCAGGCGGTGGTACCGCTAGACTGGGCGGTGGTACTGTCCAATGGCAGTGTCAGGCAGTGGTACCGCCAGTCTGGGTGGTGGTACTACCCAAACATAGTCTTCCAGGTGATGGTACCACCCAGCACAAGCGGTGGTACCGCCCAGGACAGGTAGTGGTACCGCTAGGACCTAGGAAACCCAGGATGAGACTCTTTTATGCTCCAAGTTTGAATTCACTTGAGGCCTATAAATACCTCTCTCATCCCTGGTTAACATATACATAACTAAGAGAAAAAAATAAAAGAAAACGCTATTGTAATCTTGTGTAAACTCCTCTCAAACTCTAAATGTTAGGCTTATTTAAGAGAGGAGTGAAGGGGGTTGTAAAGGTTCTCTCCTGAACTTGTCAAAAGGAGAATCGAGTTGTAAGGGTATTGATCTTCGCCCGTTGAAGGAAGATCGTTAGTGGATGCCAGTGGCCTCGACGGATGAGGAATCGGTAGAATGGATGTAGGTCATGATGATCGAACCACTATAAAATCTGGTTTGCATTTATGATTTGCTATAAGTCTTTTAATCAAAATTTTCTCTGATCATGGTTCATATCTAACTTTGTGAAAGTGCTCATTGGTGTGTTAATAGCCTTAGAAATATCTACATTAAATCATTTTAATAGATCTAAAGCATATTTAGTTTGACTAATAAAAATTTCATCACATAGTTGCTTAATTTGCAATCCTAAGAAGAAAGTTAATTCACTCATTAGACTCATTTCAAACTCTTGGCTCATACTCTTAACAAAATACTCACATAAAGACTCATTTGAAGAACCAAAAATGATATCATCAACATAAATTTGAACTATATGAAAATTATTTTCAAAATGTTTAATAAACAATATGGTATCAACCTTGCCTTTCAAAAAATTATTCTTAATTAGAAAGGAACTAAGTCTCTCACACCGAGCCCTTGGGGCTTGTTTCAAACCATAGAGAGCCTTAGACAACTTAAAAACATGATTCAAAAAAATAGTAGTCTCAAATTTGAGTGGTTGTTCAACATAAACTTCTTCGAAAATAAAGCCATTAAGAGAAGCACTTTTAACATCCATATGAAATAACTTAAAATTATTATAACTAGCATCGGCAAGGAGAATCCTTATGGCTTCAAGTATAACCACAAGAGTGAAGGTTTCTTCATAATTGATACCTTCTTCTTGGTTGAAACCTTTGGCCACTAATCTATCATTATTTCTAACCACGATACCAAGTTCATCATGCTTGTTTCTAAAGACCCATTTAGTACCAATTACTAAATGGTCACTAGGTCTAGGAACAAGCTTCAATACCTCATTTCTCTCAAATTGATTTAACTCCTCTTGCATTATAATAACCCATGAATCATCTTTTAGGACTTCATCAATGCATTTTGGTTCAATTTGAGATAAAAAAGTTGCATTCGCACAAAAATTTTTAAAAGAAGAATGAGTTTGAACACCTTTTGATGTGTCTCCGTAGCATAGGCAAGGAGCATCCTTATGGCTTCTAATCTGGTCATAGGAGCGAAGGTTTCTTCATAATCGATACCTTCTTCTTGATTGAAACCCTTGGCCACTAGTCTAGCCTTATTTCTAACCACAATACCAAATTCATCTTGCTTGTTTTTAAAGACTCATTTAGTACCAATAACTAAATAGTCACTAGGTCTCGAAACAAGCTTCCACACCTCGTTTCTCTCAAATTGGTTCAACTCTTCTTGTATTATGATAACCCATGAATTATCTTTTAAGGCTTCATCAATGCATTTTGGTTCAATTTGAGAACGAAAAGCAGCGTCGATACAAAAAATTTTAAGAGAAGAATGAGTTTGAACCCATTTTGATGTGTCTCCTATGATTAGCTCCTTAGGATGAGCATCTACATACTTTCATTCCTTGGGTAAGGATGTTTCGGAAGAAGATGTATCCAAGTTGCTAGTTGGAAGAGAATGTTCATTTAAATTCAAAGCATCAAAATTAAGATTATCATCAAACTCATTTTTCTTAAATTTGGAGACTTCATTAAAGACAACATAAATAGACTCCTCTATAACTAAAGTTCTTTTATTAAAAACATAAAAATCTTTAGACATAGAGAAATAACCAAGAAAATTACCTTCATCAGATTTTGCATCAAATTTTCCTAAGGTATCTTTTTCATTTAAAACAAAATATTTACAATCAAAAACTTTAAAATATGAAATATTAGGTATTTTGTTGTTCTATAATTTATAGAGAGTTTTGGAAAGTAATGGTCTTACGAGAACCCTATTCATGATATAGTATGCCATGTTAACGGCTTCGACCCAAAAATATTTGAGTAGACTATGTTTGTTTAACATGGTTCTTGTCATTTCTTGTAAGCTCCTATTTATTTTTCAACTACTCTATTTTATTGTGGATTTCTTGGAATAGAGAAATTATTATTGTTCCCATTTGACTCACAAAAATTTTAAAATTCATGGTTTTGAAACTCACCACCGTGATCACTATGAATAGACAAAATCATAAAGCCCTTTTCATTTTGAACAAGTTTATAAAATTTTAAAAAATATTTAAAGCAATCACTTTTGTATACCAAGAAGTATGTCCAAGTGTATCTACTATAATTATCAACAATTACAAAGGTATATTTATTACCTCCTAGGCTTGTCATATTAATTGGTCCAAATAAATCCATATGGATCAATTGTAGTGGTCTAAAGATACTTATTTGATTCTTTGATTTGAAACTACTTTTTATTTGTTTTCCTAGTTGACATGCATCATAAACTTTATCTTTGACAAACTTGATGCTAGATATTCCTCTTACAAGTTCTCTAGTTGAAAATTAAGAGATTAGTTTCATGCTAGCATGAGCTAATCTCCTATGCCAAAGCCATGCATCATTGTCAAAAGCCGAAAAACACGTTTCATTGTAAAAATTATCAATATCAATAGTATACACATTATTATTTTTTAAGGCAATCATAGATCTATTTTTGTGTGGTATTTCAATTATACAAGCATTAGATTCAAATTTGATGTTATATCCTTTTATCACACAATTGACTAATGCTTAATAGATTATGTTTTAAATCATCTACTAATAGCACATCTTCAATTAAAAGGTTTGACTTGTTACCTATGTTTCCTTTGCTAACAATTTTTCCTTTGTTGTTGTCTCTGAAGGTGACGTATCCTTAGCTAGTGAGCTTAGAGAATTGTGTTGGATCTCCGGTCATGTGCCTTGAGCATCCACTATCAAGATACCATCTCTTGCTCCTAGCTTGTGATTGTAAACACATCTACAAGAAAGGGGGTTTTCCTTTAGGTACCCATTTGACTTTGGATCCCTCATAAATAGATCTACCTATCATTGAGTGATTTATGGTTACTTTAGAAACCCAACCTAATTTATGTGGACTATACCTTTTAAATGGACATTTGTAAGTAAAATGACTAGATTTTTCATAAAAATTATATTTTTCTCTATGTGAGACATGTAACGTAGGTCTTTTAATGAAGATAGTTGGTTTTTATTAGTGTTACTTACAAAATCAATTCCTTCTTTTCTAAGAACATAACCCTTATTAGCAAGGATCATGTTTAGAGATTTATTATCTATTTTAAATTTTTTTAATATTTCTTGTAGTAACAAAATTTTCTTTTTAAAGAGAAGCATAATCCTTTTTCAATAATTTATATTTTTTACCAACTAATTTACATTCATCAAACAAATCATGAAAAACACTTAATAATTCATCAAAAGATAAATGAGCTTCGATTAAGTCACTTACCTCGTCCCCAAACATCATTAATGTGTAGTTAGCAACTTCTTCTTTGTTGATTAACTCCTCATCTTCGGATGTACTTGAATCATTCTAAGTCACCTTAAGTGTCTTCTTTTTCTTTGGTAGTTTCTTCTTCACTTGGGGACATTCATTTTTGAAGTACCTCAGCTTCTTATATTAATAGCATATTATTTGGTCCTTTTTGAGTTTACTTTTGTTCTTAATGTCTTGTTTTGTTTTGTTCTGTTCCTTTTTAAGAAATTTTAAAACTTTATTATAAGGAGTGCCAAGTAATCATCATCATCATCACTTGAGTTTTCACCCAAGTGGCATTCTTTGGTTCTATGTGTCATGTCTTTCCTATTATTTGGAAGGTTATTATCAAGTTCATCATATGCTATACACATCATTTCATAAGTCATCAAAAACTCGATAAGTTCTTCAAACGAAAAGTTATTTAGGTCTTTTGCTTTTTGTATTGTCGTTACTTTAGGATCCTAACTTTTTAGAGGGGATCTTAATATCTTGTTAACAAGTTCAAAATTAGAAAAACTTTTACCAAGTGCTTTTAGACCATTGGCGACATCCATAAAACGAGTGTACATGTCTCCAATAGTCTCATTTGGTTTCATATGAAATAACTCATTGCTATGAACCAAAAGATTAATTTTTGACTCTTTAACTCTACTTGTGCCTTCGTGTATGACTTCGAGTGTGTGCCAAATCTCATGTAGTTTCGTATATAGAAACCTGATTAAATTTATTTTTATCAAGATCGTAAAACAAATCATTCATCGCTTTAGCATTCAAAGTGAAAGTCTTCTTCTCCAAATCATTCCATTCATTTATTGGTTTGGAAGACTTTTCAAAACTACTTTCAACAATGTTCCATAAATCAAAATCTATTGAAAGCAAAAAAATTCTTATTCTAGTTTTCTAATACGTGTAGTTTGTTCTAATACGTGTAGTTTGTCCCATTGAACATAGGAGGACGAGTGATAGAAAGACCCCTCTTGATTGCTGGTGAAAGTCATTTCTCTTATTAAACCAAACGAGAAAAATCTTGGCTCTAATACCAACTGTTAGGACTGAAATCAGCACTAATAGAGGGGGTGAATTAATGATTTTAGGTAAATGACGTCGATTCGGAAAACTTCAATGATTTAGAAAACTTGATTCGATGAAACATATCGAAAATAATATCGAAGTGTGCTTGACTTAGAGTAAACGTAATAAGTAGTTAAAATAGAAAAATAATAGTAATGAAGAGCAGAAAGAAGATGCACACCAAATTTATAGTGGTTTGGTCGTCGTAACCTACGTCCACTCCCGATTCCTCCTCCGTTGAGGCCACCGGCATCCATTAATGGTTTTGCTTCAATGGGCGAAGACCAACTACCCTCTTACAACTCTTTCTCCTTTTCACAGGTTTAGAAGACAACCTTTACAAGCCTCACACCTCTCTTAGAATGATTACAAAGCTAAAGAAGGAGGAAGAGGACACTTAGCACTTTTTCAACACTTTTATAACCCCAAATCTCAAGATTTTTGTTCACACTTTTGTGCTCTTTCATGCAGAAAAAAGTAGGGTATTTATAGACCCCAATGGCTTCAAAAATGGAGCCAAAAAGTATCTCATCTTCGATTTTTGCCTGTAGACTGACACTGGTCGGTACCACTGCTCAGTCTGGGTGGTATTATTGCTTGATAGAGCCTTGGAGACTGGGCTCTGGTGGTACCACCGCTTGACAAGGTGGTACCACTGCTTGGCAACATTAACTGTCGATGGTACTACCGCCTAGACCACCTGGGAGGCTGAGCCTCAAGCGGTTCCATCGCCCAGTCTATGTGGTGCTATCGCCTGATGTGGCTCCAAGTGGTTGAATAGGCCATCTAACCGACCCAATTCAATCCTGTTTAGCACCTAATTTGTCCCTAATTGAGTTAGTAAGATTTCTCCTAAAACTAATTCAAATTAAAGTCCTAACTACAATAATTAAGTCTAAAACAATTACGATATAAGTAATCTAAGTTATCCAGTACGTCAATTGTTCAACCGAACTCTCGGTGAACTTCCAACGGACTCTCAGCGAGCTTTCGACAAACTCCCGACGAACTTCCAATGAGCTTTCGGTGAACTTCAGGCGAGCTTTTGGTGAACTCCCGATGAGCTTTCACTGCATCATCTGATCCTTCGGTGTATCCCCCTGATTCACCTGACTCGATACCCGATCATTAACTCCGGCCCAACATTCGATTATTCTTTAATTGTTTTACCTTTTTCACGATTGTAGTTAGTCCTGCATCACTTATCTCAACGCATTATTAGATCATTAATTTATTAATTGATTTTATCATTAAAATATAAGATTCAACACCTTTCTTGTTACCTACTGCTTGGGTAATAGCCAAGATATTTTAAGATCTTTCATGTTTTAATCTTTACTCTTTCTGAATTCACATACTAACTAGCTCATTTAAGTTCAACTTATCCTTATTTATAATTATAATAAATCTTAAACCAGTCAAACTAAGAATGAAAAGAGTTAAAAATGAATAATACAAAAAAAGATAAAGATTTATCTGTATTCATGACCAATGCTTTGAGTTTTGTTGTTTTGGCAATCATATTAAAGATATGATCTTGATTCTTCAAGTGACATTATATTACGTTATACTTAGTTCTTTTATTAAGGTATCAATTAATAACTTATCATCAAACTTAAAGTTATCTTTAATAATATTTAAATATTCAAATATGCTAGTTACAAACGATAATAAAGTCATGAAATTACTAGCAATTTTTATCCCTATAATCATAAGATTGAGCTTGCTATTATTAAGCATTTATTTATTTTATAATATTATCGGTAGTTAAGTTTATGGGCCTTCTTTTAATAAGTAAGGCTAAGTCAAAATCTAACATGGATAGTATAAATTGCATATGCTTAAATTATTCAGAATTATTTGACTTAAAGAGCATAGGAATATTAAAAGCATGAGAATGGACTGAAGGAAGAACCACTGAAATAATAAAATAAAGAAATATTAGTTTTAATTTTTTTAAAAAATTATGAATTATTAATATTATCTATATTTTTCCTTTGAGTGAAATATTGATATATCTAATGTTCACAAAAAAAGAAAAAAAAAAGTAATCATGAGTTACTTTACTAATGTTTAATTATTTTTGAGTGAACACTAGAATTTCACCGAAGAAGAAATAAAAATAATATATATAGTTCATCATAATCTTGAAAATTTAAAAGTATTAATATTTTTTAGTTTATTATTTTAATGATTATTCCTTTATTCCATTCTCATGTCTCAATACTCTTAGGATCAAATAGTTTTGAATGATTTGCATGTGCAATTAACATTGATGTGTTATGTCTTGACATGTCCTTACTTGCTAAAAGGCCTACAAATTTAATTGATGATAGTATTATGAAAGAATAAATAAAATAAACACTTAAGAAAGATCTAATAGGCTCAATCTTATTTTATAATGATAACAATTGTTAATAAAATTAAGACTTCCTTACCACTTATAAGTAGTGCACTAAAAAATTTAAAGGCTATTGCAGACCATTTTAAGTCGGTTAGCAAATCATTGGCTAACACTTTAATAAAAGAGTAGATACAACTCAATATGATATACTTAAGAAATTAAGATCATATTCCTAATATGATTGATAAAATTATAAAATTTAAAATATTAGGCATGAATGTAGATGTGTTCTTTCTCATGTAATATATTGTTAACTATCTTCTTTGACCCATTTAAGATTCACAATATGTATTACAACACAAATAATGATAATTGAAACTTGGATGAGCTACCTACTAATTAAGGGGTTGGTAATTAAAAAAACAACAAAGACATCATCCACTAAATAAATCAATTGGGTTTAGAAATGCTAAATAAACTTATGAAAAGAAATTCTTCATAATAAAGTACTACTTTTGTGACAAAAACAAAACATGAAGAATGATTGTTCTAAAATAAGATTTAGTTCGAAAAGAAAAATATAAATTTTACGTTTGTATGTTTTGTCCTTGATTAGATACTTTGAGGAAAAAATCATATACTCCTCTAGTTTGTATACATCTACCTATGATTTTTATAATTTGCATGAGCGTACATATTCACGCTAAGTTTGTGATTGCTATATAATTTTTAATATCTTAATAGTTAAAAAAAATCAACTTGAGATATTAATGATTACTATTAAGATATTTTTTTATAATTTCTTTCTTTCAAGATAATTATATTTCTAATTAGATCTATAATATATTTTATCCTAGTTAATTGAGCCAAATAAGAGCCATCTATAATTATTAAGCTGATGTGTCGCTTGGTGAAACTAAAATCACAAGGGTCTATGCTTGTAGAAGACAAATAAAAGTTCATAATCAATTAGGATCCATAAATTTCACAAAGCAAGAAACTTATACTGTATTAGATGTAATGAGGTGCTTGTCAGGATGCTTTTAGAAATGTCTTATATTGAAAAGTAATACCTTTAGGTGAGCAATCAAGCATAAAAATATAGACACATCTTGACATTTCTTTCTTTCAAAATATTATTATCATTAATGATATAATATATAACCAGTTATGTATATACCTCTGTTATGTAAACTTGATCTTTGGAAAAAAAAGAAAACTGTATACTTATGTTAACAAAAATTATAAAAAAAATCATAGGTACAATGTGTAACATCTTAATTTAATCTCACATTCAAAATAGACGAAACTTATATTGATTTATAAAAATTTGATAAATATATTATTATTAATTGAAGTCTAAATATCGGCATGGATATTATCTTATTATAATTGATTAAAAAATTAGTGACTTTGTATTTTTAATAGCTGATATTATAATTATCTAGTATTTCGGCTGGTGGCTTTCACCACTGCCTACACCTGTAGCTGGGACAAGTCTAAGAAGGCGTGACCTCAATGTTTTAGCACGGCTAATTCTGATTACATACTGTAGTGTGATGGTCCATTCAACATCTCTCATGGTCTTGCAGGTACGTATATATAGAATTCGTCATAAAGAACAAAGGTTGTCAGGGTTTTGGAGAAAGACAGTGAATGAAATCAATCAGATTTGGAGCTCCAATCGATCTCCGTTGTTGCATGTCTGACGACACAAATCTGTGATGTTTATAATAGCTCTGATTGTTTGAAAAATCATTGCTAGTGCAGATTTAGTATATATGTAAAATATATAGTATTAGTAATATTAAAAGAAGAATTTATAAATAAAATTTGTGGCAATTTATATCTATTATTCAATAAGAAGAAATTATTAATAAATATATTATGTATAAAATGGAAGTTATATAATTAAAGTATAGATAAGCATTGGAAATTTTTGTGTGATCATTTGATGCCATTAGATTCAGAAAAAAAATATAAAAAAAATATTTATTAAGGGAAGTTATGCTTTAAAAATTAAGATGTTTAATTATTATAAAATAGTATATAAAAATTAGCTTAGTTTGAGATGGATGTATAGAGTTATTAGAAAGAATTTAATAAAAATATTTTCTTTCTAAATATTTAGTCCCAATAAAAAGATTAAAAAAAGAAAATTCAACTAAAATAGTATGTGACACTACCATGGTTAACGAAGTGTATCAACGAGGAAACACTATTGCGATGAGAGAGAAAAAAGACCTAAAATTCGAATATTTTTCGTTTGACATACCTCGATTCATATAACCTATCTCAAATGATTAAGTTTATGAAAAAGTATTCGATGGTCATTCAAGATCACCTCATACGTATTGATCTCGGACATACTATTTATTGCATGACATTATTAATGTATGCACCAAAATAAGGATCTATGTCATGTACATTCAAATTTTGGCTCACGATCTATGTCACTGATTTTATCCATGGGAAGAAAAAAAAAGGAGTGTTGAAAAGGGATAAACATGTGAAAAATACAATCACATATTCAAATTTTTACACCCAGCAACCTAATAAAACCAAAGTTTTACATGAACTCAGAAGTGATATATTCATCGCTTATTATATCAATATAATAGCACTTATATAATTATAATATCTAAATATGACCACATATTTGTATTTATTTGTTGATTTTATTTATTTATACTTTTCAAGCCATATGTCATGTAACAAGCATTTTGTTAATTTAGCAATAAGAACAATTCATGATTCAAGTATTGAGAGAGGTTTTCAAAAAAATACCCTTTAGTATGATGAAAATAAATAATAAATAATAAAAACACAAGAATCTATCAGAACCAATTACAAAATCATATCAGATTAATTTAAAGACTCACTATATCTATTTTAGGATCTTTGCATTCGGGCTATCGTTGAACAATCTAACCAACATACCCAAAATCGAGACATTGACTCTTGTCTTCGATTTTCGACGATCTAAATTTTGAAACATTCATTGGAGAAGAGTAGTAATAATTTGATCTCGTAGTAAAGGATTATTTTGTTTAAAAGAAAGAAATATACGATACATATTTAAAAAATACACCCTAATTCCTTTTTTTTGTTGTTTTATAAATGAGTCTTTCCATGAACATAAATCTGCCTGAGACTAAAATTATATTTTATTTAACATGTAATAAATCTGAAAAAAATGATACTTGAAAAGAAGTTATGAGGGGTTGTTCAAAATCATTTAAAAAACAAATGGTTAATTGATTATGTTTAAATGATTTAGACAACTTAGACACAAAGAAACGTTAATTTGAAACTAATTAACCAAATTGAGATATAGGTTTAGTCAATAATTAATCTGAAAACTATGTCGATATTGGTTTCTGGCTTCGAGTCCAACTTAGAGATCTAAGAAACACAGACTCATCGAGCAACTTAACCATCAGATAAGTAGTATCTGACAAAAAACAAAAGAATGTTGACAGAAATATTGATAAGACTCGAAGTTCTTATTCAAACTATATATACTCTATATAATTCTTTTTTATATGTACAAATACCCACATTGGGAGACGTTCATGTACAGCATATATATACTCAGTTCTGTGATGTTGAATCAGCTACCAAAACCGATCTCTATTGACACTGAGATACCCAGCCATCACTTTCCCCCCAGTATTCCTCATGCCATCGATGAGATAGCACCATGTTGAGCCCAAAGCTCCGACGAAGAAATCTGCTTCGGTCGCCATTACAAAGTTCACAAGGGGATAGTTTGTACTGGTCTCTCTCCCAAGACTTGCCTCGTATGTGGCCATCGTCATGTTCCCCTCCTGGCGCGTAACGTTCGTATAGTAGAAGGTCCAACTAGGATATCGCCTCGTTTTGTCTATGACTTCCTGCATGTAGGATTATACTGTCTCAGTGGGGTGGAAATGTAACAAAGGAATCAAGGGTCACAAGCATCTAAGGACATGCCTGCATTTCTGTGGAGAGCCATATGCTGTTCAGGTTCGGAAAATGTTTACGGATGCGGTCAGCTAGCTGCATGTAGTGTTCAAATCTGACAACCTTCATCTCACAAGCCTTGTCTCCCATCCTGACATGCATGCTTAGAAGTGGCCTCGGAATCCAGGGATTATGAATGGACCATACAAGCCGCTCCATACCTGCTTCAGATTTGTTGATAGCTACCTGGGAACAAATAATATCTTAAATAACTTTATAACTTAAACTCTATCAAAATCGTGCAATTCATAAAGAGAAAATATTTATTCTGATATCCGCATATTCCTGATGAAGCATGATGAGTTTCTTTTATTAGCAATCCATATAGTGGCATTATTAACCAAACAGAAACCTAATTTTATCACTTCAGAAATGTCTCATCTTTAGATGTACAGCAGCATATTGTCATACACAAGTTAGCAGTAGGTGAATAAAAAAATCCAACCATGACAACTGACTGAACAATCTTAAGTTAAATTGTTTGAAGCTACATGCCTTTGGTGTGCCAAAATCTTGTCAAAGGTGATGGTATTGACGTCCATTACTTTTTATATTTCTCTCAAAAAATTCAACCATCATAACTAAATGAAAAAGTTTATGGTAAATCATTTGGACCGAATGTTGAAACGAAATTTTGTCAAAGCAAATGAAACACACTGAAATGCATTAACATCTACATCATGAAAGAGCTCGATCTGGACTTACTTTGCACATGACAAGTTTGTACAAGGCTACAACTAGCAGGCATGTCTGTATCCTCTTTAAAAGAACAGTTTCACACTCTAGTAGGCTTGATATTTTGAGATGGAATATTGGCATGCATAGATGAATTCTGAATGTCATGAAATACACAGCGTGTAGATTTAGAATGATAGAATCATATGCTTGGAATGTGCAAGATTGTTGTAAATGGTTTTACATATGCCCTGATATGCTACGAAACAATTGGTAATGGTCTGCCAGCTGATCCGTTTCGGACAGTACATGGTTAGGGACGGGCATACCAATTGGTACATCTCTTGTACTGACCGATACGGTCAAAAACACCTCGACCGAACTGACCGATACAAGTCTATAACGGTCAGATTTAGATCGTACCAATATTCCCCGGTCAAACCAGGTTCCAATGGTCAAATTGACTGTTTGGCCCGGTTTTGGCCCTTTAAATCCTCCTCCCTCCCCCTCTTTCACTCACTCTCACTTAACTCTCATTCTTACTCTTTCTCACACTCTCACTTCGTTAATCTTCCTAATCGGCAGTAAGTATAATCAACCTCTACATGTGAATAAAGGAGGGATTAAAACTTGGGATCCAATGGAATTTCTCTCTAATTGAAGGTATTTAACTTCTTCCTATGTTTTATTTATCATTTCATACCATTAGAGGCTTATTATTGCATACTTAGGAAAATTAAGCATGATTAAGGTCATTCTCTTATATTTAGGCCCAATTGGGTCCAGTTACCTAGAATTCTATTCATTTACGGCTTAGATACACCTTATTCTTATCTAAATATAATTCATATAAAAATAACAGAAAACTGCAAAAATAGGGTTTTTTTGAATTTCAGGCCATTTTTTGCCTTTTTTTCAAAATTGGTATGTATCGTACCAATACACCAACACATGGTACAGAATATCAGTATGATACCAGGGTTTAGGATTCTGCCTAAAAGGATCCTTTTAGCTTAGGGTTTACAACTTTCATGCACTTTCATATTGCTCTGGTTGTGTTATTCTTAATAGTTGCTGCTGTGATTATACTCTATTCTTAATAGTTGCTACTGTGGTTATTCTTAAGGTCATTCTCTTATATTTAGGCCCAATTGCGTCCAATTACCTATAATTCTATTAATTTATGACTTAGATACACTTTATTCTTACCTAAATATAATTCATATAAAAATAATAGAAAACCCCAAAAATAGGGTTTTTCTGAATTTCAGGCCATTTTTTGTCTTTTTTTCAGAATATCGGTATGTATCGTACCAATACACTAACACACTGTACAGAATATTGGAATGATACCAAGGTTTAGGGTTCTACATAAAAGGATCCTTTTAGCTTAGGGTTTACAGCTTTCATTCAATTTCATATCGCTCTGGTTGTGTTATTCTTAATAGTTGCTGCTGTGGTTATACTCTATTGCATTTACGCTTTATTAGTTGCTGCATATTGTTGGCATCAGAGCAAAAATTTAAGATTGAATTTTTCGATATAGATTGTTTATATTATTTAGATTTAGAAATAGAAAAGCAAACAAAAATCAAAAAATAATTTAGAAAGAGAGCACAAATTAAACGGTAGAATACTCAAAGAATTTTTTTTGCGTAAAGGATAAGTAACGAAGACAAGATTTGAACCCAAGATCTTGCGATAAGCTATCAAGGTCTTTACTAGCCAAGCTAACTGCTACCTACATACCTAAAGAACATCAAGTACATAGTCTTCAAGGTTAGCCTGTAGAAAATATGATAATAGATTGTTTTATAAATCTTTCAGAAGTCTTTGAGAACAGCAAGAAAAAACAAATAAAGAAATTTTGGAACTTATAGATTCAGCTAGAAGACTAAGTCATAATAATCGAACTTTATTAGGAAACCTAGACTACATATGAGAACAAATTAAAGAGGAGTAGAAATTATCAAACAAAGCCTGAATAAAAAAGAACTAAAAAAGGTAGTAGAAGGCTAGAAGCAATAAATATATTAGATCCTAAAATAATAGAACAAGAAACTAATGAATTGGTCATAGAATTACAAATTGAGGTAGAAAATATCAAGGAAATAATTAAAAGCCCACAAACACAAATAAAAGAGATAAATAAAATTGTGCATGAATAAGGAAGATAGAACTTTGGCAAGAGTCATACATAAACTAAGAATAAAAAATATACCTACAACTTATTTTGATACAGTCAAATATGAGAAAAATAGTAATCAAAATCATGCAGCTACCTTAAATACAATACTGGAATATTTAATCCAAACCAAAATAGAACTTACAGAAAAAATAGAAAAGCTAGAGCAATTACAAATAGAAAAATTGAAAGTCCCTTTAGGCACATCAAGACTAACTAAAACCAAAAGGCTAGACTTTACACAAATAGAATTTAAAGCATCCAGTGAATCAAAAGATGGAAACCCAACTTAAAAGAAGCAGTAGTCAAAGGACGGTGGAAAAACTGTTAAGAGGGGGCTCAAAAAAAGGAAAAGAATTAGCATTATATGACTTAGGAGACACACAAGCATACATTGAAAATAATCTCAGAAGACAGAAGACAGATAAAAAAAAGAAGGATGTTTCACCATATAGAACAAGACTTTTTTAAGGTAAAAAGAAAATAACAAGACAAGTAAAGCAATGCAAAATAGCATGTGTCGATTAAGCAGTCATAACAAACTTCAATTCAGAAGAATTACAAAAATCATTAGTTAAATATTCAAAGTTTCATGTCGGAGAATGGTTATGACCAAGGTCTGCAATACCGAATTATACCACCCGGTATGTACCAGTCCGATAGGCTACCGGTACGCGAACCGCCCGCTACCGGGCGGTACGTTAAAAAAAACCCTGTATCGGCCGATACGGGGTAATATCAGGCGGTAACGGTCGAAATTTCGACCGTTACCGCCCGGCACAACTCGGTAACGGTCAATTTCAACCGTTACCGCCCGGTACAACTCGGTAATGGTCTCCACACTGTAGCAGTGCACTGTGCTCGGTACACCTGGGTGTACCGCTCAGTACACCGTATCGTATCGAGCCCAGGTCGAAACACCGATATGGTACGGTATTGCGAACCTTTGTTATGACGTATAGCTATGCATAAATGTAATATGAATGATAATTATGCTGTAATAGGGTGTATACCAAATTTTTCCATGAATCTAGTAGAATTTTTAAGATATATTAAGATAATATTCAAAAATAAAAATTAGGATATGATTCTAGATGTAAATAATATTGCAGTTACAATAGGGTTAATCAGAAAGCTACATAATGACTCTAGTGTTAGATTTTTATTACAAAGAGAAAAATTAGTAGAAAGTTTTGCAAGAGAGGCCTAAATATGATCCTAGCAAAAAAGATTGACACTTTAAAATTTGAAGACTGGGAATTAGGAAACATAAGAAGAGGTGAGATGAAGAACTAGAAGCAACCTCAAGAAACATATACACCAATGTTCAAGGATTTGCAGCAGTGAGATTTTCGAATTACGGGAAAAAAGAAACAAGGAAGAAGAAGAAGAAGAAGAAAATATCATTAAAATAAATATGTTAAGTGAAATAAAACCAAAAAATAATAATGAAATAAACTATAGTTACTTTGCCAAACAAGTAAATAAAGATTGAAGAAATAAACCCCATTGATTAGGAGATTTATATAAAGGGAAGAAAAAGCAAAGAAATAAAAGGAAATAGTCTAAAATATATGACATTAAAAGAAATCATCTTCAAGACAGAGAGAGAAAGAGAAGAAAAAACAAATAATATAACACAACAAATTAAAGGAGAAGATATTGATAAGACCCTAAGGTTTTATCATGGAAGAAAAGGGAGAAAAGGGGATGATCACTTCGAGGGGATCAACCTCCTAGGGTTTGTCAAAAGACTGAATAATATTTCATTGCTTGCCGAAAAGAAACAGTTACATCCCTATTTATAGAGTTCCACCCAAAGTCTACCATGACTTAGACTCTTCATAATAAATAAATATTAAATAAACCTCTATCCGACTCTAACTAAACTAAACAGACTCAATAAACATTATTCAAAAGCTCAGAAAATAAAGGGATCCTAACAATTCCTCCCCCTTCAAATCAGCCTTGTCCTCAAGGCTGAGCAACATCAAACTCGGGGAGTTTCTTTTCAGCACTTCAGTCATAGGGTATCTGTGGCGCATTACAACTCGTTGATCAAGTACGGTCTCCACTTCTTGATAGTGTAAGCAATAGGTCGGCCTTTCGATGTTGCAGTCTTCTGAAAAACCCTCTCCATCCGATGGCTAGTGGCAATTGTGACTTTACTTCCACATCTTCCCTTTAGGATCACCTGCTTTCCATTAATAAAAAACTTCATGATTAGTTTAAAAAAATTCCACGAAACATCACCTAAGGTTGATAGCCATTCAATTCCAAGCACCACTTCTAAGTCTTCCAAGGGTAGCAAAAAGAAGTCCACAAGCAACTTTTGGCTCTGTAAAGTCAGTTTAATCTATAAGCACTTGCTATCACAAGTTAAAATTCGTCCATCGACGACCTTTATTTCGAATTTGTTACAGTCTTCAATGTGGTAGGCCAATCGGTCGACAACCTTACTATCCATAAAATTATTAGTGCTACTAGTATCAATCAAAACTGTAACATGTTGATGTTCCAAAATTCCTCCAACTTTCATAGTTTGCGAGTTAGAGTAACCGGCTAATGCATGCATTGTATGTATGATAGGTCCAACATCGTCATCAAAATCCATACCTTCATGATTAGAGTCCACATTGTTAGTTTCCGGTTCCTCCTCAATTGGTTCAATCATAAGAAGTTGCCCTTGTTTACATCGGTGCTCCCTACTCCACTTTTCACCATAGTGCCAACACAAGCCCTTCACTGATCTTTCCTTAAGTTCTTCTTAGGTTAGTCTTCGAGCGTTAGGGTTCCGATTGGGGATAGATGAGGCAGGTGGTTTGCTGATCATCTGTTTGTTGTCACTTTTGTTTTAACGAATTACCCTACTGATTTTTTCCTTATGTAAGCGTGCAAATGATATTGTGGCTATCATAGTGCGGGGTTGGCGAGCTTTAACTTCATATAGGATATTTGGATTAAGTCCTTCGATAAATGTACCCATCAGTTGTCGTTCGGACCAATCTCTGGCTTGATTTGACAATCTTTCAAACCCGCTATGATATTCCAAAACTGTAGAAGTCTGACGAATTTTAGCGAGCTATCCATCAACATTCTTGTATTCAGATGGTCCAAAGCAAACAAGAAGCCCTCTCTTGAATTGCTCCCACGAGGGGACTCCATGGCAAGTTTCGTACCAATCATACCAATGGATTGCATCTCAATCTAGCTGGATCGAGGCTATTTCCACCTTGGATTCTTCTAGGGTTCTGTGAAAACGAAAAAAAATTTCTACCCTAGAGATCCAACTGGTCGGATCCCCATCTTTCCATCTTGAAAATTCTACCTTAATGCGTGGGTAGTTTGTGTCATAATCTTAGGGCCCTTTTCCTGTATCTCCAGATCTGTTCAACGTAGAATTTGAGCTCCCATCTTGTTGAAACCTGCTAAAATGCTCCAATAAGTTTTTTTTGACATCGTGAAGGGTTTCTTGTAACTGATTCTCAATTCTGGTTTCCAATACTTCAATTTGTGCTTTCACTGAGTTATCAGTAGCCATTACGTAAGACTGCAAATCTGTAATCCCCAGTTCTTGTTTCTGATGTCTGGTCAAGGGTATCAGCACTGTCGACGTGAAGCTACCGAGGAAGCGGACGCCGAGGGCAGTGTTGTGGTCGCTGCGAGGAGGAAAAGTTGCTGCCCTATTTCTGTCGTTGTGTGAGGTGAGAGCGCTGGGGGCTGGAAGGCGATGGCGTCGATGTGGCTGTAGTTGCTGTGACCCAAGGGAGCGATCGCCGAGCAGTCGGGGTTGAGGCTGTGGTGATGGCAATCGACGGTTGTGGCAAAGGATGCAGAGCAAGGGGGAGGCAGCGTTGAAGCGACCGGGGTTGAGGCTGCGGTGGTGGTATCTACCGACTGCGGCAGAGGATATAGAGCAAGGGGGAGGCAGCATTGAAGCAGCTAGGGTTAAGGCTACGGTGGTGGCAACCGGCGGCTACGGCAGAGGATGCAGAGCAAGGGCGGAGGCGACGGTGTTGTGAATGCCGGTGAAGAAGAGAAATCAGTGAGTTGCCCTATTTCTATGGCAAAGGATGCAGAGCAAGGGGAAGACGGCGTTGAAGCGGCCGGGGTTGAGGCTGCGGTCGCTGCGGATGGAAGGCAGCGTTGCCCTATCTCTATCGCACGGCGAAAGGAGGCGCTGGCAACGCCGAGGGATCGCAGGCGGTTAAGGAAATAGCAATGACTATGGTGGCGCGGATGGTAGGCAGCGTTGCCCTGTTTATATCGTACCGCGGAAGGAGGCGTTGGCGACGCCGAGGGATCACGGGAAGTTGAGGAAACAGCGACGGCTGCAGTGGTTGAGGACTAGCTGCGGCGGTTGTTGTCAATGCCGACAGTGAAGAGGGGAGTAAACAGCAACGGCTACGACGATCATGGTTGCCCTGTTTCGATCGCCACGAGGAGGGATGGTCGAGCGGCTGCGGTTGCGACCCAAGGGGACACAACGATGGTGGTGCGGCTGGGGTAGTGTCGCCGACGGTAGAAGCGACGAGGGGGGTGGTCCGCTGGTTGGGAAACAACGATCGCGACCCTTCTCGCTCGAGCAGGGTGGGGTAGCGAGGGAAGGTTGCAGGCCGGGTAGCAATAGCGACGGTGGAGGGGTGTCGCCGAGGGCTGGGATCGACGAGGGGGTGGTCCGCTGGTCGGGAAGCAATGGCGGCTGTGGTCGCTGGCCAGCAAGCAGTGGACTCTGTTTCATTGATCGGGCTTCTTTCTCGCTCGAGAAGGATGCGGCTGTAGGTTTTTTTTTTTTTTTTTTTTATGATGATAACTGCAGCGAGAATGCCGAGGATCGCTGCTCTGATACCAAATGATAAGACCCTAAAATTTTATCATAGAAGAAAGGAGAGAAAAGGGGATGATCACTTCGAGGGGATTGGCCTTCTAGGGTTTGTCAAAAGATAAAATTTTATCATGGAAGAAAGGAGAGAAAAGGGGATGATCACTTCGAGGGGATTGGCCTCCTAGGGTTTGTCAAAAGACTAAATAATATTTCATTGTTTGCCAAAAAGAAACAGTTACATCCCTATTTATAGAGTTCCAACCAGTGTCCACCAGGACTTGGACTCTTAATAATAAATAAATATTAAATAAACCTCTATCCGACTCTAATTAAACTAAACAGACTCAATAAACATTATTCAAAAGCTCAGAAAATAAAGGGATTCTAACAAATATAGATAAAGCCATTAAAAATATTATAGAAAATTTCATAATTTATAAAATGGATGATGAAAAAAGTGACCATACAAAAATATATCAAGAACCACAAAGAATAAGTAGAATTATAGAAGAAGGTGAAAAAGAAGAATTTGAAGAAGAGCTAGATAATATAAATCTAGATACATATGTAGGGAGAAAAATTCTCCAAGTTTAAATCTAGATAATATACCTATACAATACTGGGAAGAAGAGCTAGAAGATTGGGCACAAAGATTAACATCTTCATTTTTACAATCAGAAGTAGATGACTCTGGTACTTAAAGATTTTGTATGTAGCTCCTTAAGAGGATCACTACAAGATATATTTCATGTATATTATGTGAATAAACAGATATCCTACTTAGAAGTCGTTGAAAAGAAAAATATGCAATTGTGGATTCAGTTTGTAAAAGTTGTATCAATTGGTGAATGTGTAGTAAAAGATACCAAAAAAACAGAAGCAAAATACTTGGGATAATTAGAAAAAAAGAAGATATTGTAACCTAAGTGTATTAGAAGACTACTCTTAAGGCCTTTTTGAAATATTTAAGTAAATCAGGACAAGTATCAAACCCATATTATATAGCAAAATACATACCTGGAATTCAAGAAAATTTAGTGGGAAGATTACAAGAATGGCTGTAACATACAAAAATCTCAGGGGTTTTCAGTATAGGACAATCCAAAATTTGTAAGAAATTTTCATGCCCAGATATATGTGAGGAAGTAAGGTTGTTAAAAGAAGGAAGAAATCTCTTTAGAAATGATAAAAGAGGATTATGGATAAGAGTATGCAAAACATTTGCATATCATGAACCCTATGAATTTGAGTGTCCGAGATGCCAAGAAGAAGAAATCTCTTTAGAAGTGATAAAAGAGGATTAGGACTAGGAGCAGGGTTTGCCGTGCCACGGTATACTGCCCAGTACGGGCAATACATACTGGTCCAATAGGAGACTGGTACGCGAACCACCCTGTACCGGATGGTATATGTTAAATGACCTCATGTTGTCCGATACGGGATCTCTACCAATCGAAAGGGTCGAAATCCGACCATTGCCAACCTATACCAATCGGTAACGATCAGATCGCTACCGATAAATGGCTCCGATCTGACCTGTTCCATCAGTCAAATCCATTTGAAAGGGTTTCTAAACCTTTTTCTCCTCTTTCACCCCCTTTCACTCTCACAAACTCTCATACTCTCAATCTCTTTCTCACTCACTTTTTTTTCTCTCTCATATTTGCACTCTCTTAAAACTTTAAAAGGTTGTGGTTTATAGTTTGGATCAAGCTTGGAAGGCTAATTAAGGAGGATTAACACCTAAGTTAAAGGAAGAACTCTCTCATTAAAGATTTTTTTTATTTTTGATGATTTATCAGATGATTAGGCCTATTCTATGTTCTCAATGCCTAACATGTTTAAGATCTTTATGATGATAGAATAGTGTTAATTAGGGAGTAATTAAGGATTGTAATATTGTGATTACTATGTTTAATGCTAATTTTTTTGAAATTAGTCACTTAATCGGTCAAATCTTTGTATTTCATATATATTAAGATGATTTACATATTTGTGATGGTATAATAGGTTTAATTTGGTTTTCATTAAGTTTTTTAATGTTGTGATTAGTGATTTTAATGATGATTTAATCGAAATTTGACCCATATTGAGTCAATTCAATGTCTTTAATACATATTAGGGTGTTTAACATATTTATAGTAGTAAAAGAGAACTAATTAGGGATTAATTAACTATGTTAATACTAAAGATTAGTATATTTAATATTGATTTAATCAAAGTTCTGACCCATATTGGGTCAATTTTTGACATGTGATGAAAGAGGAATAATTAAGGAGTGATTAACTATGTTAATGTTGTGATTAGTGTATTTAATGATGTTTCATCATAATTTGACATATATTGGATCTAATTTATCTATTTAACAAGGATTTTAATTTCGAATGATACCGCCCATACTAGGCGGTATGTACCGGTCCACCAACAAAACGATATGCGGACCGCCCGCTACTAGGCGGTACCATCGATTGGGGCTGTTTCCGCCCCGTTACCACCCGAAATCGGTCGGTAACGGTCAATTTTGACCGTCGCCACCCGCTACTGGGTAGTATTAGCCAAGGGAGGAAGGAGAAGGAGAAGAAAAGGGAGAACCAGAAGATCCGGCGCTGCTCTCCCTCAAAAATCCCGATCCGTCATCGCCCTCCCTCGTCGGACGCCACATATGAGATGTCGCCTCCTCGTTTGAGGCGACGAGGCCTCGGCATCATCGATGACTTCTCCTCATCTGCGCAGGGAGAAGAAGCCTCGGCGTCGTCGCCGAGGCTTCGCGGGGAGAACGCTCAGTTTCTTCTCCCCGCGTAGGGAGATGAAACCAGAGAAAAAACCTCTTCTCCTTGGTTTTTTATTATTTTTTAACCTTTATATATACATATATATATATATATCGATTCTTCTCCTTGGTTTCTTCTTCCTGCGTGGGGAGAAGAAACAAGGCGATGTCGCCTCGACGACGTTGCCTTTTCTATTATTTTTAACTTTTCCTTATATTATATTATATATATATATATATATATATATCAAGCAGTACGCCGAAGCGTACCACTCGGTACGCTCACACCATACCATATCGAGCTAAGATCGAAACTCCAGTACGGTACAAAATAACACTGCTTGCTATTTAATACCTCTTAGGGTGTTTGACATATTTATAGTGGTAAAATAAGGCCAATTAGGGTTTAATTAAGTTTTTTAATACTGTAATTAGTGTATTTAATGATAAATTCATCGTTATTTGATCTTCTATTGGGTTAATTTTATATTTAATAATTATTAGTGTTTGTCATGTTTATTATGGTAAAAGAGGGCTAATTAGTGAGTAATTAATTTTTTAATGCTATGATTAATATATTTAATTATAAATTCATGGTAATTTAACCTATATTGAGTCAATTCTATGTATTTAATGCCGCATAGGTTGATTAATATGTTTATAATGGCAAAGTAGGGTCCGTGATGCATAATCACACTTATTATTTCAAATAGAGCTAATTGTAGCTTATTATTTGATTCAATTTTGATAGAAACATTGCACCAAAGAAACAAACATATGATGATGCTTGAAATCATGCCCCAAAGATAGACGGGAACCGTCATCATTGACAGTGCATTTATTGTGACTACGTCCGCAAAGGTAGAGAAATCATCAAGATGAAGATGTATTTTGCCGACAGGTAGCCCGATGTTGCAAAATGCAAGAAGGTTCCAACTTAGATCCATAAATTATTTCAAGATAAGTTACAACAAGCAAAGAAAGATACAATTATAAAGAAGGCAAGAGTTGAGAAAGAATACTACAAGTCTATATAGGAACTGATTTATGATGAATATGAGAGTCACGGTGATGATATCGATCCAAATCTCAGAGCTGATATTTGTACATCACTAAAGCATCAGTATATATACGAGGAGGCAATGAGGCATCAACGACCTAACTCACAGTGGGAGCATGGCGATGGTAGATTTATACTTAGAGCATTTTTCTCCCTACATATGTATCGGTATTCCATTTCTTCTCCTTGTCTTTCTTGGGTTACTCTACTAGAACTAACTTCTCCATCGTTTATGAATACTTCTTCATCATTCATCGTTACCCTGTCAAGACTTCCTTCTCCACTTCCGAATTCAAGTTGATATATCTCATTATCTTCTTTCTCAGACTCCTCTATTTTAAAATTTTTATTTCCTCTTTCTAAATTTTCTAAACTTAGACTTTCATATTCTTCTTCCATATTTCCTTCAACTAATATATCTGAACATATTTCTATTGGGACGATTTCCTCTAATAAGTCATTAAAATTCTTCTTTTTCATCTTCTTCTACAATTCTACTTATTCTTCGTGGTTCTTGATATATTTTTGTATGGTCACTTGTTTCGTCATCAATTCTATAAATTATAAAATTTTCTATGACATTTTTAACAGTTTTATCTATATCTTCTCCTTCAATTTGTTCTATTATATTATTTGTTTCTTCTTCTCTCTCAGTCTTGAAGATGACTTCTTCCAATGTCATATATTCTAGACTATTTCCTTTGTATTTCTTTGGTCTTTTCTTCCCTCTATATAAATATCCTAAATTCCTAATCGATGGCGGTTATTTCTTAAATCTCCATTTAGTTGTTTGGAAAAGTAAATAAAGTCTATTTCATTATTATTTTTTGGTTTTATTCCACTTAACATATTTATTTTAATGATATTTTCTTCTTCTTCTTCCTCTAGGTACGTTATTTTTTCCTTATAATTTGAAAATCTTGCTAGGTGTATATGTGGCCTGAGGTTGCTTCTAGTTTTCTATCTCATCTCTTGGTATGTTTCCTAATTCCTAGTCCTCCATTTTTAAAGTGTCAATCTTTTTTGCTAGGATCATATTTACACCTCTACTTGTAAAACTTTCTACTAATTTTTATGTTTGTAATAAAAATCCTAATGTAGCTTTCCAATTCACCTTATGGTAATTGCAATATTATTTGCATCTAGAATCATATCATAATTTTTTACTTTTGAATATTATCTTAATATATCTTAAAAATTCTGCCAGATTCATGGAAAAATTTGATATACACCCTATTACAGCATAATTATCAGTCATATTATATTCGTGCATAACTATTTGGGCTTGGTTATGGTTATTAAATTGATCATCAAAAACATACTTCATAATCATCCCAGCTACTCCTTTTCTATGTTTACAATTCCTATTACTAGTAGTCCGATATGAAACTTTGAATATTTTGCTAATGATTTTTGTAATTCTTCTTAGTTGAAGTCTGTTGTGACTGCTTTATCAACATATGCTATGTCATATTGCTTTACTTGTCTTATTGTTTTTTTTTAACTTCAAAATTCTTGTTCTATATGGTGAAACATCCTTTTTTATTTGTCTTTTGAGATTATTTTCAATGTATGCTTATGTGTATCGTAAGTCATATAATGCTAATTCTTTTCCATTTTTTGAGCCTCCCCTTGACGGTTCTTCCACCATCTTTTGACTACTACTTCCTTTAAGTTTGGGTTTCCATCTTTTGATTCACTGGATGCTTTAAATTCTATTTGTGTAAAGTCTAGTTTTTTGTTTTTAATCTAATTTTTCGTTTTTAGTTAGTCTTGATGTGTCTAGAGAGACTTTTAATTTTTCTATATAATAAGGTCAATCAGCATGAGACAGCGTTTCTTAGTTGTAACCGACTCCTTTGTCAATCAAGGGATATCTTTGTATATTCAGAAATAACAAAATAATGATGTCTTTGTTTTCTTGCAATATACACTAAACTAAAGGACGATATATTCATAAAACAAGGTACCAGTTAAGGATGCAATGGAATCTTACGTGGTCATCATGCAAATTTCAATCTCTAGAAATAGGCAAATTGCCAAAAGTTGCATAGAAAATACTAGCCTCTGGGTCTTCCCTTTTCTTTAAGTGAAAATTGGAAAACTAATCACTACAAACACAATTTTACAACATAATTTTGAGCCTTAATGATATTAGATAAGCAAAGGTGAGAAGAGAGATTGGAACCACATAATGATATCACACGCGCCTGGTTGGTAAAGATGTCCACTTCAGAAAACATAAGATCTTGAAATTTATGATGCCATGCTAAAGTATATAAAAATGGCTTTTGGTTGAGGATTCAGATGAGACAAGTTAGAAATTAAGTCTCTGAATGTTTTAAAACTGTCTAAGAGGCATGAAGAGCAATGAAGAAATCCAATAAGATGAGAAACTGCAAATTAGTCAGTATGTTTACCTCTCAGGAGTAAGGTTTGTTGTTAGATGTCCATGAGATCTGATGAGTGATATTCTTTTTGCATAATTAATTGAATAGGTCTATGTAGTCATCTAAAATAAGAAACTGATCCATTTATTTTAACACAGGCGGGTAAACGCATCATATTGCAATTAACCGTTAGTTGCTCACTTTTCTAGTACCAAATAAAAGGGGAAAAAAAACCCAAACCTAGTAGAACACTTGGTCTTATGATCAAGAATTTACATGCTCAGTACTAGACCCTGAACCATCAGTTCGGAATGTTAGTACTAAGTAAAAAATAAAAGAAAAAGAAGGGAAACCAAGAACAAAAAAAATTGAGAACAGAGAAAGAAACACCTAAGAGTAGACGAGTGAGCTTACAATTGGCTCCTCTTCCAATTGTTCCCTTTCCAATGAGGGCACAAGAGAGGAACAGGGAAAGATAGGATTTTGCCATTACGGATCACAGAGAGAGAGATAGAAAGGTCACCATCATCATAGATATTTAGGCCTTCTAAAAGTTTATTTTAATTAGTTGTAGTCAAAACTCAAAACCAGTCTGGATTTTGATGGAGATATAATATATGAATGGTCTGCAACTGACTTTTACTATCACTACAAGAGGATGATCAATGGCTGGTTTCAACCAACACTTGACAAGAATTTTGATTTCACTGGCAAAACGAACGAAAAATGCCGGCTTGCAGCAAACCCCAACAAATATAATAATGAATAGTGTATGCTTCATGTTCTGCAAGTCAACTGAAACCTCCCATGTTATTAAATTATGTGGAACAGTAAAGTAAAATTCCAGTGCTTGCTGACCTTTGGCCAAGCTGCAGAAAGACTTGTAATGACCATCTTTGCAGCTTGCAAGCCAAATGCTTTGTGACGAGCGACATTTAGTAGGTGACACATATATTCACTTTTAAACCTCATCAAGTATCTTATAGCCTGCACAACAGTTTGGTTGACAAATCATACATGGACTCAGTAATGCAGAAACTAAAGCAACAAAAATAAATCACTAAAGATCATGCAGTATCAGAAAGCTTTATGGCAGATGATATGATTGCCAATTAATGGGGAAAAGAAAATAAAGTCAAGATTAACTAGAGTGAAGACCTGGGCTCTCCACCACCTCCTATCCATCTTTCGGTGGCTTCGAAGTAAACTCCCATCTACCTCTGTTGTTGGTTGCAGAAAACTCCATGGTCTACCCCATGCTCTAAATAACAGTTATTACAAAAGTAAGGTAATATAAACAATCTCTAAACTACAAGAGAAATGAGTAAATGATGAGAAATTGTATACCTAGGTACCTTTCCAGCCCATATTTCCTTTGAGGTATAGTTGTCCTTGACTGTTATGATCCGTTTTTGCCAAGTTTCTTGACTCTTCATGAGACTAAAAGCTCGTTTCTGACACTCAGTGGATGTCTCGGCAAAGAAGTAGCAAGACCAGTGAGATCGTGAAGAACCTGTAAAATGGAAACTAGGATCAATGTGTACACCCATTTTGTAGAAAATAGAAAATTTTGTGTAGCTTGAGTAGAGACAAATGAGATCTTCAGATGTATTCTGCTCTAACATGATGCCATAGAGACATCTTTAGATGATTAAACAGAGAACAGAACATAATCATCACTGTGAAGAAATATTACACCTTGGCAGCCACCATGATCTGCTCTGTTGTAGTAATTTGTGACAAGAATTCGTTTCTCGTTTATCGCAATAGCCAGAAGCCCTGACATTCCAGCTAGTTGGGCCCCAATACCAAATCCTGGAAGCCTCTCCCAGTCAGCAAGTAGAAACCGCAGGTTAGGATCATTGCAGTTCTTGGGGTGCTGACGAACCCATATATCCCTCTGTACTAATCTAGTAAGAGGAAAATTGTCCTCATCTGATCCTACCACCTGGAAATAAACTTTCATCAAAAATCAAGTAATAATTCATGAATGATAAATAATTCAGGTGAACAAAACAGATAGCAGATCACATATACCAAGTTTGAATACGGGTATAAAGGCAGTGCTTATAAGTTCCAAAGTAATGTACTTTTGGAAAAGTCTATCTCACAGTATGATGCTTTTCCCAGGTATGTATCAATTTTATACTCGACATTTCAGCAATTTATTTCAAAATTTTTACTGTAAATTATTTTTTTTTATTTCTGTCATCAAATGTGTCTAACAAAATAATAATCTATACATGGTCCACAAAATTATAACCCTACGAAAGCACAACAAAAGAATGCATATGTAAAAGTATTTGACGAACTCCTGCATGTACCTCTGTTTCCCATAGAAGAGGAAGGAGATACAGAAGGCAGAAACTTATTTGAAGAAAAGGAAAATAAGTATGATGAAATTTCAGAGTTCTCATATCAGCTCAGAATCATTGTGTAGATTAACTGCAACTATATTGTAACAAGCCAGTTTACTCCTGCAAATTCACATACCCAAGGAGGATAAGCATCTCCAAATTTTGCTTCTTGATGATAATGAGTTTTCTCTGGATCTTTTGATGAGGAGGGATGAAGTAACTCCATTCCTAAAAATCCTCTCCACAAAGTCCAAGGAGGATAGCTTCCATTTTCACCATGGCTGTCAAACTGCTTGTACATTTGAGCATTCAGACTGCAATTTTCAAAATGAGGAGCATCAGGAACATCAGCTCCAGCAAATTGATGCTCATCATCTCCATTTAGCAGAGCCCAAGCATTATACAGCATCATGACTCTCTCTTCATCACTTGGCTCTAGACCCACCGAATGATCCTCTGAGACCTCTACTTTCTCTGTTATAGAACTGTACATGCCTGATCTGCTAATACCTGCAATAACAAGAAAAGACTTGATTGTTTCTGGTTCACAATGTAAGACCAACTTGCAAAACTATCTCATCATAAGCAGCACAAATACTCTGCAACAAATTTCCTCGATCTGGAAAATGATTCATGATGTAACTTGAGAAGCAAGTGATCAAAAGCCACTTAAAACGAAAACAACATGTTATTTCATATTGTTCACAGTCGATATTGAAAATCAACATTTTCTAAACTATCCAGGAAAAAGGAAAAAAAAGGAAACTTTTTTTGCTGAAGATGGTGACCTCAGAATCTGCTCAGTCACATCCACCATCCAGAAAACAATTTGTACATCATCATCTAAATCAGCTATGCATTTAATTGTCAAAATTTCGCAATTGAAAACCTCAAACATCAGTCATCAAATTGTCCTTTTAGCTACAATTCCTTGAAGAAAGTATCTTTAGTTGAAAAGAAATCAAGAACAAGGATTTTCATAAGCATATGCATGAAAAAGGACAAGGAAACAAAAATAAATTGAAAAGAATATGCATGATAACTTTCTTTAGTTGGAAGTGCTTTAGTTGTACAGCGTAAAAACAGAAGGGACTAATTTTGAAGACCAACATTTAGGAATCTGCTTCTGAATAAGAGAAGAATTGATCGAGTAGAAACGATTCACATGAGAAGAATAGAATCAACCAAAAGTACTGAGTGAGAATGCCCTATTGGTTAATATGTTGGATAAATACTGGTACCATAAAATAAAACCACCGAAATCCGTGAAATTTTGATATGCTTTTTATCCAACAATTGTTAAAGTAGTGTCTATGAAAGTAGTCAAGCAAGAATAGTAATAAGAAATAATTTCATTCTTCTGAAAGATTGAACTAACCAGAAGTCCAAAAGCTTGAAGTCTGCGAAACGGCTCCGGCGGTCCTTGAATACACCAATCCAACCTCTGTAGACCTGAGTGGAGCAACGGCAACCAGGAAGAGGTAGGTGATGCAGACACCACAGAAGAAACCCAGAACCCATATTTTGCATGGGGTGGAGTTGCCCATCTGCAAAGCCTTCTGAGAGAGAGCTCTCTCAAGACCCTTTTGAGCTGTTGGTTCCATTATCCACCTATCTTCCTTTTACTCTGCCACCATTCAAACTCACTTAAACAGGCGCTTCTCCTACCGTTCCGTTCTTCATCCAAAGCACATGGAACTTCAATATCAACACCAATCTGCTCCCATACCTAAATGTCAGACCACGAACTGTTTCATTAATTTCCTCTACCACTACAACTACCATTACGAGTCTGAGCAATTGTAGTCTAGCTTTCTGGGCATTGTGTTGTCTCCTACACAACCATTCTGGACAGACAAAAAGGCCCTCACCTAAAGTATCTTCACCTGACTCTCATCAATGAGTGTTAAGCCCCTCCCTTCCAACTGCATTACCACATGATCATTTCTTACTTTCAGTTCCAGGCCACACCACACATGATAGAAGACGATAAAAGTAAAACCAAGGATGCCCATTTAAATGAAATGTGTCAAAAATATATCTTATTTCTATGACACATGGCATGTTATCCTATCCTGCTACGCATGCGGAAAAAAATAAAAAAACACAAGAGGAACGGACTTGGGCGATCCACCAAATCAAGGAGAGGTCAGCTCTTTTCAGACATCACGCGCACATATTCCATGGCAAATTTGACACCTAGAGGTTCTTCCAAAGGCATGACACGAGAGGCAAAAGGAAGGCAATAACGTGGTGTGAGACGTGACAGGAGGACCGAGTGAGCAGGGGGTCACAAGATCATCCACAAGCTTCTGCTCCCTGTTTCCTCGGGCAATTCATGTCAGGCGCTGCTACTGCTACTGCTACTGTAAACCTTGGCCACGGCGCCCTGCACTTACCTGTGCGAGAAGCAGGGAGGAGGAGCAGGAGCAGCAGCGACACGGCTGCAGCAAGGACAACGTACCATCGGCATCCGCTGCAGGACATGAAGCTGGTTTCCTTCCCCGGTGGGTCCCGCTCATCATCAATCTGCAGAATGAGAATAATGTCGACCGCCTGCATTATGATGATGATCTCGGAAGAGGACAGGGTAAGCGGGGCATGACTGCATCCACAGAAGGTTAGTGGAGGTTCGAGGACCGAAGTGGAGGAGAAGGCAAGCAAAGTGAGGCATCATCACAGGACCATCTGGGGGACCAGAGAAGCTTAGTCACCAAAGTTGAGTAGTTTTTCCGTGTTCACCGAATTTTTATCTCGTTCCTGCCGTAGATAATAATAATAATAACAATTATTATTATTATTATTATTATTATTATTATAATATTATTGTCATGTACCGTTGTTGATAATAATCTCGTTAATATTAAAAAAAAGTGTGAGACACGAGGGCGGGGAGAATACCGAGGATGATGGCTGCACAAATGGACGGCGGATGATGAAGAGTAGCTCGATCACCAAAAATATCGCCATCGACCCGAATGGCTGGCAGTGATGTGACTGTGACAGCTGGGAGAATCTGGCTGCGGATTTCAAATTCTTCGCAAGCAAATTGGAAAGCATCGGAACATTATTGGAGCCCGTTGAACGCTTATTATCTCTCTCTCTCTCTTCAAATATTTTGCATATTGTATGAGTTTTAGGAAATGAAGAATAATTTGTAGGAAATAACTCTTTTCGTCACAAGAGAAAAGAATTGTGACCTATCAAAAACAAGATTACTCCTCGCCTATCATCTACGTTAGCCATGCAGGCAAGTTGGGCAAATATTATTATTATTTTTTATCCTCTCGATATTTTATTATATGGTAGTATGAATTTGAGGCCTTTGTTGAGACATCCGGAGGTGGAGATCGTCCGAGGATTTGGTCGATCGCAATTACATTAAGAATAGAGACATTGACCATTCATGTATATTAGTGAATAAAAAATATTCATTTAGATACTTAGATTGCTATACCCGCAAAGTAACATGTACTACAAGACTTTTTGAGGGACAACTACAGAATCAACATTGTCATTTACGAGCCAACTCTGATTCCTGTCCATTTAAGTTGCTTTATAAATGTATACTATATAACATAGCAACTAAAGACTTTTGTTTCTTCTTCCTCCTATGATCGAAATGTATCTTATGTAAAACTCCCTCATCCTTTATCCTCCCACAGTAATTCTCTCTCTCTCTCTCTCTCTCTCTCTCTCTTTTATGTGTATCCTCATCAGAACTACAGTGCACGGTTCTTGGATCCGAGCTGGACATTAACTCTATCAAGTCTTGAGTCACTAAGTTAGGTGGGTTAGCTAATCAGGTCATAGATTTCTTTTTTTTTAACTAAAAATATATAACTATAATAAAATATATAATACATGATTAATATTATAAAAATAATATTAAAATATGTTAAAGAGGATAATATGGGCGAAACAAGCATATTAAAGAGATGATAAGTAATAAATATAATATTTTTTAGATAATATATTAAAAAATTAATATTGGGCTTTTACCCAATGATGCTCTCATAATTAGTTTTTACCAAAGGGTATTTTTTTAATCTCAACAATGCTCTTAAATCAAATTATTTTAAATTATAGTTTCACAAGTCAATCCGATCCGACCTGTGTCAAATTAATTCAAATTGGCTCGCTTTAGGTTAGGTCCGGTCATAATGGATCAGGTCAAACTTTATTAAATTTATGAACAAGTATAATCTAGGTGTAATGTGAATGTGTAACTCAAATATAACTAAGATATTTTTATTAAACTAATCTAAATTTTTCTAGAACTATTAACATATGATTTTTAGATTTTTTTAATTTCTTATGATTTAAGGTTGAATAATTTTTTAAATAAGTTATTTTTGGGTTGAATTGATGGTCGAATATAACTTGTTGAATTTTCATTGTGTCTATCCAAACTTTTTTAAAACTACTAGAGTGAAGACGTTAATATATTTAGTATCATTTTTATTTTTATATGAATTTAGGATGATTAATTTTTGAAAGAAGGTATTTTGAGGTTGAATATATGATAAGTGTAATTCGAGGCAATATGAGTGTAACCGGAGTGGAACACAAGTGTAACTTTTTCAATTTTTATTAAGCCTATCTAAACTTCTATGAAATTACTAAAGTGAGATGCTAATATATTAAGTACTATTTTTTTTTTATATATGAATTTAAGATGATTAGTTTTTATAATATGATGTCTTTATATTAAATCTATGATTGAGTATAATTCTCATTAATTTTTATCAAATCAACTGAAACTTATCCATAATTACTTTTAATATATATATATATAGTATTATTTTTTTATTTTTTATGAATTTAGGATAATTAAGTTTTCAAATAGGATATTTTGGTTAGATATATAATGGAGTGTAACTCGAGTTAAATTGAATATGACTCGAGTTCATTTCTAATAAATCAATTCAAACTTTTTTAGAATTATTAGCATATTATTATAAAATATTTAGCATCACTTTTTTATTTTTATAAATTTAAAATGATTAAAATTTTTAAATATGATATTAGTTCCTATATAGTCCCACTGTAAGAATAAGCGAGATACCATCGTCCTTAGGCAATATCACCATCCATTTAAGGATATAAGAGGTTGATCTCTGTGATGAAATCTCGAGGTATCAGACAAGAGATCATTGCAGGTTCTCTGATCTTATATGCTAAACAGTATCTGCCCGGACTGAATAGGCGTCCGAGTCTGGCACAAGGAAATTTGACAGCTGCACCTTCGGAACAAGAACAGAGGCATCTTCTTGAAGAGATTGATAGCCTGTTGCCTCTTCAAAAGGGTGCAGCATCAACTAAGATTTTGATTGGTCTTCTTCGGACATCCATTATTCTGCAAGCAAGTCCATCATGCATTTCAAATTTGGAGAGAAGGGTAGGGATGCAGCTAGACCAGGCAGACTTGGAAGATCTACTTTTCCCAACTTTTTGAGTTCTCCATGGAGGCTCTCTACAATGTTGATTGTGTCCTACGGATGCTTGATCTTAGAATTTAGTTAAATAAATTTAGTTCAATTCATTTTAAAAACTAGATTTAATTTTTAAAACTGGGTCAAACCTAATCAAGGGACAATTACTATCTTTTTATGATTATATTGAGGATATTATGATCAAAACATAAAAAAGACATCCTCTGGTGAAAAAAATGTGAGCACCCCATCTAATAAAAGCTCATTATTATGAGCTTTTTTAGTAAATTATCCATAATTTTCTATTTCATCCCCAAAAAAACTTAAAAAAATTAAATACATTTGATAATAAATAAAAATTGAATGCATTAAGATATTTTAAAGCTCAAATGGTCTAATTAGTAAATCAAACTAGGTTACAATCCAATTTTTTATTTTTATAACTATGCTTGAAAGAGATATGTATACGAGACGATGACGACGACGACAACGGTAATTTTACCGCTACACTAATTTATCCCCTCTCCTCTTAGTATCGATTTGTTCCTAACACTAGTGTCAGATTGACAAGTGTTGGTACCGCCAGTAACCCGAAAACCCGGAGATTTGAATTTTGGCTCCAAGTTTTGAAATCATTTGGGGTCTATAAATACCCCACAAATTTTTGTTTGGAATATACACGAAAATAGAGCAAAAACTTTATGATTCCAAGGTTGTAAACTCTTTTAAGTATAGAGTCCCTCCTCTAAGAGCTTAGTGATAGTCCTAAGGGAGGTGTGTAAGGGAACACTTGTAATAGAGGGGTGTAAAGGTTCTCTCCTAAACCTGTGAAAAGAAAAAAGAGTGTAAGGGTAGTTAATCTTTGCCCATTAGAAAGAAGATCGGTAGTGGAAGCCGGTGGCCTCGAGTGAAAAGAAATCGGGAGTGGACGTAGGTCACAATGACCGAACCACTATAAATCTGATGTACTCAGTTTGCATTTTTATTCTGCCTTTTATTCTCATATTGCAAACTGATTTACTTGCTTACTACTTTCACTATGCTTATGAATGCGCTTTCAAGTTAAATTCATCTTTCTGATACAAGCTTTATCGAATGATATTTTCGAATTAACGTAATTTTTCGTAAGCACTAATTCACCCCCTCCCCCTCTTAGTGCCGGTCATGGTCCTAACAGTTGGTATCGGAGCTAAAATTTTCTCAATTAGATTAACACCCAAGAGAGATGATATTTTTTGACTTTCAAGAGGGTCTTTTTATCACTCGTTCTCCTATGTTCAATGGGACGGACTACACTTGTTGTAAAACTCATATGAGAGTTTTCTTGCTTTTTTTGAACTTTGATTTATGAAATATCGTTGAACTTGGTTTTCAAACCTCCTCTAAACCTATTAATGAATGAAATGACTTTGAGAAAAAAATATTTTCTTTAAATGCGAAAGCTATGAATGCTTTATTTTACACTTTGGATAAAAACGAGTTTAATCATATTTCGACTTGTGAAACTACACATGACATTTGGCATATTATTGAAGTCACACACGAATACATAAGTAGGGTTAAAGATTCTAAAATTAATCTTTTAATGTATGATTTTGAATTGTTTCGTATGAAACCAAGCGAAACCATTGAAGATATGTACACCCATTTTATGAATGTCATCAATGGTTTAAATATACTTGGTAAAAGTTTTTTGAATCTTAAACTTATGAATAAAATTTTACGTTATATGATTTTGAATTGTTTCGTATGAAACCAAGCGAAACCATTGAAGATATGTACACCCATTTTATGAATGTCATCAATGGTTTAAATATACTTGGTAAAAGTTTTTTGAATCTTAAACTTATGAATAAAATTTTACGTTATCTTCCTAAAAACTAGGATTCAAAAGTAACTATCATTCAAGAAGCAAATGACCTAAATAATTTTTCGCTTGAAGAACTTATCAGGTCTTTAATGACCTATGAAATGAGTTGTATGACACAAGTGTTAGGACCGGAGCGGCACTAAGAGGGGGGGTGAATTAGTGTAGCGGATTAAAACGTCGGTTTTAATAAATCTTTCGTACGATAAAAATTGAACTCGGAAGTGCTTAACTTGAAAGCGTATTCGTATAGTTATGCAGCAAAGATAATGAGGAAATAAAGCATGTAAGAAAGTTTGCAGTAATGTAAATGGCAATAATGAAATGCAAACCAGAGATCACGCCGATTTTAAAGTGGTTC
>LVTN01000553.1:103019-127863 GCA_001649415.1 Musa itinerans | reverse complement strand
TTAGACGCAAACTGCGCTTAGACGCAATCTGCATTTAGACGCAAACTGCATTTAGACGCAAACTGCGTAAACTGCGCTTAGACGCAAACTGTGTTTGGACGTAAACTGCACTTAATCATAAGTAATCTTAGAATCGGCCTTTGCATCAAAATAGTTTTTATCGAACGAACGCAGCTTTCGTTTTTAATCGCTGAAAGATTTCCGCTGCACTAATTCACTCCCCCCCCCTCTTAGTGCTCTCGATCCTAACAATCGACACTTGATTAAACTCGTTTTTATTTAATGCACAAAATAAGGCATTCATAGCCTTGGCATTTAAAGTGAAAGTATTCTTCTCCAACTCATTCCAATCGTTTATTGGAAGAGAAGACTTTTGAAAACCATTTTCGACAACATTCCATAGCTCAAAATCCATTGGAATTAGGAAGATCTTCATTCTAGTCTTCCAATATGTGTAATCCGTCCCATTGAACATGGGCGGACATGTAATTGAATGACCCTCTTGGTTACGAGCAAATGTCATCTCTCTTGGGTTTTAAATCAAACGAGAGTGAATCTTGCTCTGATACCAATTATTAGGATCAAGAGCGTCACTAAGAGGGGGGGTGAATTAGTGCAGCAGAAAATTCTTAGATTTCGTAAAAGATTTCATACGTTCGATGGAAATCGATTCGGAAAGATAGCAACTTGAAACGTAAGAGAGCGTAAGCGTAGTGAAAGTAAGATGAGGAGGAGAAGCAGTTTGCTATGAAATGATTTGCAGTTAAAGTAAATTTCTTAAAACGAAATGCAAACCAGAATTTAGAGTGGTTCAGTTAGTGTGACCTACATCCACTTTTGGATTCCTCCTCCGTCGAGGTCACTAGTGTCCACTAAAGGCCTTCCTTCAATAGGTGAAGACCAATCACCTTTTATAGCTCTTTCTTCTTTTGTCGAGTTTAGGAGATAACACTTATAAGTCTCACACCTCTCTTGAATGATCTCAAAAACTTAGAAACGAAGGAGGAGGACTCTAGCACTTGTTTACAATAACTTTACACCCCAATAACTCAAGATTATAATCACACTTCGGTGCCTTTTCATGTTGAAAAGGGTGGGGTATTTATAGGCCCCGATGGCTTTCAAAAATGGAGTAAAAAAGTATCTTATCCCAGATTTCTGGGGTACTAGCGGTACCACCGCCATTATTGGGCGGTACCACTACTTGACACCTAACACTGGGCAATACTATCGCTCAGTTTGGGCGGTACTACCGCCTGACAGAGCTCGGAGACTGAGCTCTGGCGGTACCACCGCCTTATAGGGGCGGTACCACCATTGGCAACAATAACTGTCGGTGTACCATCGCCCAAACCACCTGGGGTGCTGCTTTCCAGGTGGTGCCACTGTCGGCCAGGAATTCAGCATCCTGGTTGGGCCTTGACTCTGGCCCAAACCAACCCAACTCCGAGCCCAGTTGGCCCTAACAGAGTTGATGGGATTACCTCCCAAATCAACTCTAATTATCGTTCTAACTATGATTAAGGCAAGCATGGTCCGGTACGTCGATTTTTCACTCGGCGATCTTCCGGTAAACTTTTTGGAGAGTCTTCCAACGAACTCCCGAACAACTCTCGACTAGTCTTCTGGCGTGCTTCCGGCGAGTCTTCCAACATGCTTCTGGTGATCTCACGATGAACTCTCGACGAGCTCCCAGTATATCGTCCGAGTCTTTGACTCCAACCTATCATCTGCTTTACGCCTTACTGCTATTGTAGTTAATCCTGCACACTTATCTCAACACATGGATTAGATCAAATAATTTATCAATTGATTTCATCATCAAAATCTGAGATTCAACAAAGGTATGTGACTTAACCAAAACCCCTTTACTTTACTATGAAAGTACTTGATATATTTCATAAGTTATTTTTAAATTAGTAAGAAATATAAAATGCAAAAAAAAAGAGGATCATGTTTCTTTTTCTAGTGATTTTAAAAAATTAAGAAAAATTAAGCATGACAATTGTATGTTAACTCCGTACATTGAGAATGAAGAGTTAGATTCACTTAAAGAAGAAAATTGTATTACTATAATAAACAATAATAAAAGAAAGATCATGATTGAAACTTGATAATTTTTGTTATAATAAATCTTTTGATTAAAGATAGTTTATGGTTACACAAACAATAATCTATTGATCTTGATAATTTTCGTATTGCTTTTTGGTTTTAAAGGATGATACAATGCTTTTGCATGGAAGACTAGGGATGCTAGTATAAAATAAATCACATAAATTGAAACTAAAGAATTTTAGCTATTTTTACTTTTATAGGAATCAATATACATTACTTTCAATGAATTTTCCGAATGTAAGAAAAGTGATTTTGATGATGAGTTTGGAGTTGATAAATTGAATTTGAATTAGATTTTTTCAAATGAATCATGAACCTACTTTTGATTTCTTTACTTGAGGTATCTTTTATGAGAATCAAAATCTTTTCTATCTTTGATGATTTCTTCTTACCATTTACTAAAGAAGAGACTTATGCAAACAAACTATGACCTTGATATTTATGAATTGAGATTTATTTTTTATGAATCATATGACTTGAGATTTCTTATGCATGAATCAAGTTCTTCTATGTTTCTTTTGATTTTTCGAAATTATAACTTGAAATTTTATATGAATCAAGATTTTTCATTAATTGTTCTCCTATTGTTCTTCTTGGTATTTGCTAAAGAAGAGATAAACCATGATATATCACTAGACTTCTTGATATTTATGACTTGAATTTTATTAAATACAATTACCTTGTATTTATGATTTGTATAATTGAATCATTGATATAAAAAAAAAAGATTTTGCACTATTATATGCTTCCCTTCTTTTTGACAATGATAATAGGAAAGAAAGTTTTGCTAGCTTATGCATCGTAAAGAAAAATAAAATTGCTAGCTTGCACATATCAAGGAGAAAGAATTGCTAGCTTACACACTTCAAGAAGAAGCAAAATTTGTTAAACTTGCACATCTCAAGAAAGGCAAAATTGCTAGCTTGCAAAGAAAGGAAAAACTTGTTAGCTTACACTTCTCAAAAGAGAAGAAAGAATTTGCTAGCTTGCACATCTCAATAATAGCAAAAGTTGCTAAACTTGCACATATCAAGAAAGGCAAAATTACTACCTTGCAAAGAAAGATAAAACTTGCTAGCTTACACTTCTCAAAAGAGAAGAAAGAATTTGCTAGCATGCATACCTCAAGAGTAGCAAAAATTGCTAACTTGCGCACAACTCAAAATTATTGCTAGTTTGCATGTTTCAAAATATTACTAGTTGTACTTTTCTCCTTTTTGTAGATGACAAAAGGAGAGAAGTTATGATGATGATCATGCATGGTATGATGAAATTTATATTTTAAAATTATTATGCATGATTTTATAATGCATGCAATAATGTGATTAATTGGTTCTTTCAATATTCATGACGAGTACAATGATAAAATACTCATGATACTCATAAATTCAAAAGTTCTATCAATATGATATATTGATGGGGAGTTTAGTTATACTCCATCATCAATTGGTTGTCATCATAAAAAAGGGAGAGATTGTTGAATCTCGAATTTTGATGACGAAATCAATTGATAAAGTTGTGGTCTAATGTGTGTTTAAGTGACGTAAGACTAGCTTCAATTAGGGAAAGATAAATCATTAAAGCAGTGGAATCAGAGGTTGGGTTGGGATGGAACATATCAGAAGATTGGATGTCGGGCTGGAGGACTAATCAATGTGTCGGTAAAAGGTTTTATGCTATGAGTTCAGGCATCGGGCCAAAAGGATCAGAAATTATGCCAAGGAGATCGGATATTGCAAAGGTCAACATGCCGATTGGACAACATGCCGAAGGAGAGGACAATGTGCCGAAAGGTCGAATGAAGCATTGGATGAACCTATGATATGCCGGACAATATGTGATTCATATTTGTAATCAATTATATCTTAATTGAAGTAGTCTAGGTTGTAATTAAGTTAGTTTTGAATGTAATTAGGACAAATCAATTAGGAGCCTATTGAGCCTGATCTATGGTTGATTTGGGCCCATTAGGAGGCTCATTCAGTGACCCAAATGTTGGGTCAGGCAGTGGCACCACTAGAAGCTCAGTCTCCAAGAGCCCAGTTTCTAAGATTGTCAAGCGGTAATACCGCCAGATTCGATAGTGGTACCCACCAATGATAGTCTACGGGTGATGGGACCGCTTAGTACTGGCAGTGGTATCGCTAGTACCCCGAAAACCTAAGGATTTAAATTTTGGCTCTAATTTATGAAGCCATTTGGGGTTTATAAATACCCCACAAATTCCTGCTTGGGTACAGCAAGAAAGTAAATCAAAAACTCTATGCTTCCAATGTTATAAACTCTTTTAAAGTTTAGAGTCCCTCCTCCTAGAGCTTAGAGATAATCGTAAGGGAGGTATATAAGAGAATACTTGTAAAAGAGGGGTATAAAGGTTCTCTCCTAAGCTTGTGAAAAAGAGAAAGAGTTGTAAAAGTAGTTGATCTTCGCCCGTTGAAAGAAGATCGGTAGTGAAAGCCGGTGACCTCGAGTGAAGAGGAATCGGGAGTGGATATAGGTCACGACAACCAAACCACTATAAAACTCAATTTACATTTTTGTTCTAGTTTTCATTATCATTGATATTGCTTTAATTGCTTATTGCACTTATTCTAAGTCCAACACACTTTCGACATTTTCGATACAGTTTTTCATCGAACGAAAGTTTTCGAATCGTCGAGGTTTTTACGAAAGCACTAATTCACCCCCTAGTACCGATTTGGTCCTAACAATTCTTATATTAATTTTTATTATATTATTTATTTATTGATCTCTAGATTTTTTTTTTGTTTAAAAGTTTCTCTTCTCTCTCCACAATAATAACTATCAAACTTAAATTTTTAAAAAAATAGAATTATTCTTTATTTTCTAATTGGATTGAATCACGATGATCTCATATTGATTAATAGTTTGAAAGAAACTCTCTTGAAAACCCCGATGACAAACGTGTGCTCCCAATGAATTTATCTTATTCAATTGATAGGACCCTAGCAGCGTTGGGTCCTACTCAACCAAGAAGTAGCTAATAAAAACCCTATGAGATTGTAATAAACCCCACCTAGCCACCTCTATCCTATAAAGAAGAGTGGCTAGGGTTTATATTTGGGCCTTTGGGCTTCGTAGCCGCTGCTCCCCCCTTTTTTCCTTGTTGTTATACTGTCAAAATCTTCTTAATCAAATTTGCCATCATTACTGTTATCTAACCTGAGATTTTTTTGTCAAATTCTCTCCTTAAATCTCTTAGTTTTTGTTGAAAATTTCATCATGAAACCGTTGTTTCTTCGATGACAATTCTGCTCTTACAAAACAGCCACAAAAAAAGCCTAAACCGTAGCCTACATACACCAATCCACCAACCCTTTTGGCCACCACTTCTCTCAATTAATATATGCCTTTAACCTGATAACAAAAGAGATCTTAACATTATAGATTTGGAGGCATATACTATGGCATCTGAGGAGGCAATCAATGCTAAATTTGAAGCCTTTGAGATGTGAATGGAGGATAAGATTCAGACTCTCTTTATTGAACTCAGTTTGGGCCGACCACCGAGCCCGAAGAAATCACATCAAGGAGAGAGCTCTGACCGAAGAGATGACTTCCAAGAGAGGGGAGGCTCTATGACTGATCCCTACTATCCACACATGAGGGTGGACTTCCCTAGATGGAAAGAAGGAGACCCGATTGGTTGGATCTTGCGCGTAGAGCGATATTTTCAGTACCACAAAACCATGAATGCATCTATAGTGAAAATTATGGCTATACATCATTAAGAGGATGTCATACAGTAGTTTGACTGGTTTGAACATACTTATAGAGTCCTCTCATGGTGACAATTCAAAGAAGGACTACTGATCCGCTTCGGACCAACCGATTACGAGAACATTGATGGACAACTAGCAAAGATCCAACAAACCTCCACTATTCGGGAGTACCAAACCAGGTTTGAAAGGTTATCTAATCAAACTCATGATTGGTCTGAAAAATAGCTATTGGGGACCTTTATTGAGGATTTGAAATCGGAGATCCGGGGAGAAGTTAAAGCGCGATAACCGTACACGCTTATGGTAGCCATCTCTTTTGCATGACTTCAAGAGGAGCGATTGAACCATGAAGCCTAGAGAACTATGGTCACTCCTCGACCAGCAATACCAAAGCTCTCAACCCCCCCTACTATTAGTTGAGTCCCTGCACGAAAAAAGTTGATAAGAGAAGAGCTTCAGGAGCGATCTGCGAAGGGTTTATGTTGGCATTGCGATGAGTCGTGGAGCCGCGAGCATCGCTATAAAAAAGGGAGACTTTTTGTACTTAAACCAATAGAAGAAGAGGTCATTGAACATTTAGAAGAGAGCCTTGAACATAAAGAAAAAGATATGGAAGAAGAGCCACAACCGACTGACTTTATGGTACACGCGCTAGCCGGCTACTTAAACCTGCAAACGATAAAAGTTGGAGGCCTTCTCAAACAAGAACCGATCACTGTTCTCATCAACACGGGCAGCACTAATAACTTCTTAAACAGTAAGGTTGCTACTCATATGACACTCCACATTGAAGGTTGCAGCAAGTTTGACATAAAGGTCACCGACGGCAGAATCCTAAAGTGTGACCAAAGATGCTCGTAGGTGAAACTATTACTGCAAGATCAAGAAATTATTGCCAACTACTTCCTCCTACCAATTGATAATTATGAGGCCATGCTTAGTATAGAATAGTTGACGATGCTAGGTGATGTCTCTTGGAACTTTTTTAAATTAATTATGAAATTCTACTGCAAAGGCAAACAGATCATCCTACACAGGAAGCGCGAAAGCAACGTAACCACCATTTTGACCCAATGAATGGAGAAAGTTTTATACAAGATAAATGATGACTTTTTGTTGCATCTCCAATAGCAACCAGAGGGGAAGAAAATAGAAATTGAAGGTCAAAATCTTGCCTAATTGCTTGCTGAATTTGTTGACATTTTTGCTAAACTGCGTGGTCTTCTTCCTACTCGGCAACATGACCATCGAATTCCAATTCTTCCAGGCAAACCACTAACGAACACTCGATTATACCATTATCCTCACCTCTAAAAGGATGAAATTGAAACGATTGTAAAGGAGATGCTTGAAATAGGGGTGATTCGGCTAAATTGCAACCCCTATTCCTCACTGATGCTACTTGTATGCAAGAAAGACGGAACTTGGCGGATGTGCATCAACTACCAAGCTTTAAATGGTATCACCATTAACGACAAGTACCTAATACTAGTGGTGGATGAACTTCTTGATGAGTTAAAAGGAGCTCGAGTCTTCATGAAGTTGGACCTCCAATTCGGTTACCACCAAATTCGGGTATGTGAAGACAACATTCCAAAAACTATATTATGCACACATAACGGCCATTATGAATTATTGGTAATACCTTTTGGACTCACTAATGCTCTTTCAACCTTCTAAAGTCTCATAAACGATATTTTTTTGAGCTTTCTTTGCAAATTTGTGTTGGTATTTTTTGATGATATTCTCATTTACAACCCTTCTCTTGAGACTCACTTTCAGCATTTACAGGTTATTTTGACGATCCTTCGGGAGAATACTCTTTTTGTTAAGCAGCCAAAGTGTAACTTTTTCTAGCAAAAAGTATAGTACCTTGGGCACATAATATCAAAAGGAGTGGCGATAGACCCAACAAAAATTGAAGTAATACAAGGTTGGCCGAAACCTACAAACGTGAAATTACTACGCGGGTTCCTTGGACTAACGGGCTACTACCGAAAATTTGTGAAGGACTATAGGAAGATCAGTGAATCCCTCACTTCTCTATTGAAAAAAGATGCCTTCCAACGGTCGGACAAAGCCTCTACTGCCTTCGACAAACTTAAGGCAGCCATGATGACAACGCCGGTGCTAGCACTATCAGATTTCAACCGACCCTTCATCATTGAGGCTGATGCATCTGGAGTTAGAATTAGAGTCATTCTAATACAAGATAGTTGACCACTCGTATACACCAGCAAGGCGTTGTCTCCCTCCCATAAAAAATGTCAATATATGATAATGAGATGCTCGTCATTGTGCATGCAATAGCAAGGTGGAGACCCTACCTGATCGGCCAATGATTTTAAATTAAAATTGACCATAGAAGCCTTACATACTTTTTGGAGCAGAAGATATCATCCCCTGAGCAGCAAAAATGGGTAACCAAACTTTTAGGATTTGATTATGAAATTATTTACAAAAAAGGGAAATAAAACGTTGTTGCAGATGCACTCTCACGGCTACTTGAGCAAGCTAAATTTTCAACTATCTTCCTTCCTACCACCGACTTCCTCAAGGACATTAGGGAGGAATGGAAGAAGGAACTAAAGATCAGCAACATTATAAAAAAATTGGAGGAGGATCCAAGTGCAATAACCCACTACACTTGGGATTTAAGAGATCTACGCTACAAATGTCACATTATGCTTATACCCAACTCCCCTTGCATCAAAATCATCCTACATGAAATGCACTCCACACCTTTATTAGGGCACTTTGGATTTCTAAGAACCTATAAAAGAGTGAAGCAAAATATTTATTGGAGATGGATGAAAAAAATTATTTCTGAATATGTGGCACAATGTGATATATGACAATAGCAAAAGGGTGAAATAGTGGCGAGTCCAGGGAAGCTACAACCACTACTTATACCGGACTCGGTGTGGACTGACATCTCCATGGACTTCATCGAAGGGTTGCCACCTTCTAAAGGTAAAAGCATAATCCTCGTGGTGGTTAATCAACTTACGAAATATGCTCATTTTTGTGCTGTGTGAAATCCCTACACTGTTGCTAGTATTGCTCAGATTTTCATAGAAAATATTGTTAAACTATATGGGATGCTAAGGTCCATTATAAGTAATTATGACAAGATCTTCACTAGTAAATTTTGAACCGAGTTATTTTAGTTATAGTGTACCAAACTCAAGATGAGCACAGCATATCATCCACAAACTGACGGCCAAATAGAGGTGGTGAACAAGTGTTTAGAGACGTACCTTTGGTATTTCGCCACTGACCGACCAAAGGAGTGGGCGAAATGGCTTTCTTGGGCCAAATGATGGTATAATACTACATATCATTCATCTACAAAATGTGCCCCATATGAAACACTGTATGGTCTACCGGCCCCTGTGATTCCAAAGTATGTAATTGGCTTGGCCAAGGTAGATCAGGTCGACCAAGATTTAATTGATAGGGACAAACTCCTACAACTGCTAAAGGATAATCTCTCCACCGCTCAAGCCAGAATGAAGCAGTAAGCCGACACAAGATGAAGCGAAAGAGAAATTTCAGTAGGAGATTGGGTTTATCTTCGCTACAGCCAAACAAGAAACTCTCCATCAACACATGAGCCTCCATGAAGCTATCCTCACATTTTTATAGGTCCTATCAGATCACATAGCGTATTGGAGCCGTGACATACAAACTTAAATTGCTTGAGGCCAAAATTCACTCTGTCTTCCACGTGTCATGCTTAAAGCCCAAGTTTGGAGAACACGAGTCAACCCAGATCCTATTGAATCTCGAATTTTGATGATGAAATCAATTAATGAGTTTGTGATCTAATATGCATTTTGAATGACATAGGACTAGCTTCGATCAAGGAGAGGCAAATTGATTAAAGTAGGAGAAATCGGACGTTGGGCCGGAGTGAACATGTTAGAAGATTGGACGTTGGGCTGAAGGATCGGTTGACGTATCGGTAGAAGGCTTCGTGCCATGAATTCGGGCATCGGGTCGAAGGAGCGAACATTGCCTAAAGAAGATCGGAGTTGCGGAGGTCAACATACCGATTGGGCAAAAGGCTGCAAAAGAAGACGATGCGTTGAAGGATTGGATGAAGCGCCAATGAATCAATGACATGCCGGACAAAGGATTCATGCTTTGTAATCATTTATCTAAGATCGAAGTAGTTTAGGGGGCTAATTGAGTTAGCTTTTGGTGTAACCATGCTAACTCAATTAGGGGCCAATTGGGCCTTAATTGGGACTGATTTGGGCTCATTAGGAGGCTCATTCAGTGACCCAAAAGTTGGGTCAAGCGGTGGAATCGCCTGTGAGTTGGAAAACTAAAAAAACTTGGTCTTTGAGACTGTTAGGCGGTGGTACCGCCCAATATCAGGCTACAAGCGATAGTATCACCCATACCCCGAAATCTCAGGGATTTAAATTTTGGGCTACAAATTTGAATCCATTCGGGGCCTATAAATATCCCACTCTTTCCTGCTTAGTAAAGTAAGAAAGTGAGTTAAAAGGGGGAAAAGAATCCTTGAGTAAAAATTATAATCTCTCTTGAAGAGTAGAGTCCCTTCTTCCTAGTATTTAGAAAGTTCTTCTAAATGGAGAAGAGAGGTCTAGGTCTAAAAGAGATGTGTAAAGGTTCTCTCCTGAGCCTGTCAAAAAGAGAATAGAGTTATAAGAGAGTAATTGGTCTTCTCCCATTGAAGGAAGACCAGTAGTGAAAGCCGATAGCCTTGATGGAAGAGGAATCGAGAGTGGATGTAGGTCATGATGATCGAACCACTATAAAACTTGGTTTTCATTTTTATTTATGCATTTTACTTTTATTGCAAACTATCTTACTTGCTTTACTTTCTCATTATATGCTTCTATATGTTTTCAAGTTAAGTATTTCCGATATCGGTTTGCATCGAATAAAAAGATTTTCGAACCAATGTTGTTTTTATCCGCTACACTAATTCACCCCTCTTCTTAGTGTCGACTCGATCATAATAGATCCAACTGCCCAACATCACTGATGATGGAGATATTCAAGCCAACCACAAGCCATCCTCGATCGTAGAATCACGATGCGTCGCTGATGTCTATCTATTGAAGTACTAGTGCATTGGAATAATTTATCACTCGAAGACGCCACATGGGAATCATATGAGGAGCTGAAGACCCGGTTCCCTGAGTTCATGGAACCTCATCTTTGAGGACAAGACTAATTTGGAGATGGCGAGTTTGATAGGACCCTAGCAGGGTTGGGTCCTACTCAACCAAGAAGCAACTAATAAAAACCTTGTGAGATTATAATAAATCTCACCTAGTCGCTTCTATCCTATAAATAAGAGTGACTAGGGTTTATATTTGGACCTTTGAGCTTCCTAATCGTCACCCCCCCTTTTTTTATTGGGCCGATCAGCTAGGGTTGAGGGCAAAAGGGGTAACTCACTTAGGAAGTAGCCCCTAGGCCTAGGGTTTGGAGTCCTATATAAGTATGTAGCCTCCATCTCCTTGAAAACAAGATCTATCTATAATTTTAGCCATATGATCGACTTCTAGGAGGGTAGAACCCCTATAGTATTTCAAGGATTGATCCCCCTCAAAGATCAATCTATATATAATTCCTCTGTGATTCTATCATCAATATTATAGGCCGAAGCGGTGACACTATATTTTTAGCCGAATAGGGATCAAATGAATCCTCAAAATGGGTATAGGAAGAGCATTCTTTCGGGGGCTCATTAAAGGATTAGACAATGGCTGCTTAGGTTCACACGTGTTGATGATATCCCCTATCCGCAAGCAATTCGTCGTGTATGCGCACATCCAAGTAGGGTAGTCCACACGATCCTCTATGTTGCGTAGTTCTTATGGAGTCACTCCTTTCAAAGGTATAAGAAATATAGTAACAACAATAATATCATTATCATTTGATGCAGGATAAGACTATAACGACTAGAATGTTTAATTATTATTGAGTTATTGGATTATTGGTCTGACCAATGGGTCAACAACCAGATTATTTATTTGATAACAGAATTATAAATATAAGATGATTTTGTGGAACATGAAAATTATTGAGTATGGATACACCTAACATTAAGCGTTTGAGTCATTAGATCATCAATCACATGTTCAAAAAAAAAAATGAGTGAAAACACAAACTAAATATATAAAAGGATTTTTAAAATCAAATATAGATACTCTTAAAATTTAAGAGTGAAAAAAACACGGCTCTAAATATTCTTTATTTCCTTGCACTATTTTTATTAAAAATTCTTCCGAGCAAACAGTGAGGCATATGACTAAGTTCATCATAAAAAGAATCAGAAAAGTAAAATAGGAATTCATATCAAATGTGGAAAAAAAAAGAATCAAAGCATATCAAAGATGATGATGATGATGATGATGATCATGAACCCAAGGCAAAGAGCTCATCACGTCTTTTGCCACTTCTAGCTCATGTTCCTGGTGAAAGACTAACTTGTTGACCATAAGAACATCCAAAGTATTAAATTTTATGATTTCTTTCCTTCTTATAAAAGTCTTTTCATACTTCCTTATCCTCGAAAGGACAAACGCCAATAATCAATCACATCCATACGATATTCAGCATTGTAAATGAGTTTATTGAAGCTTTTTATTTTTTTTTTGTCCCACCTCAAAATGCCTATTGCTTTTCATGCTAGAGTTGATGCAAGTATCAAAAAATATTATTATTCACAACTCTAATCGGCATATAATCCCAAATTAGCATGTCTAACCAACTAAAACCATTCAACGTAGGAAAAAAACATTTAGAAACACAATCACCATATCGAAATTAATAATACAAACAATACTATTGCCCACCCACCCACCACCGATCATTGACTTCACCTCTATGCATGCTCAATCAAACAACATTCAGGATTAAATTGGAGTATATATCCGTTATTATAAATATATTTCAAGATATAATCCAATATAACGTTCTCATTTGGAAAGATGATCATCACTAAAATTATGAGTTAGCTATGTGTTTTTCACTAGGGGTGACAAGCCAGGCTAGCTATATTATTTTGCTATCAGCCAGGTTTGATCAGCTGAATTACTGGTTGATAGTTCATTGCTGCAACTATGTAGTCCACCATTAGGCACCACTAGATTTAGGTAAAGATACTTGCATTAACATAAATATGAAAGACGTGGCATAAGGAATTTTTCGGTGCAAATAAATACTACTCTGACCAGGGTAGGAGAGCTAACGATGCATGAAGGACATGACATTCTTACACCATCCTTAAGAACCTGTGTAGAGTTATGTAAGAGTCAAAGATGGCTTTTTAAAATGATTTTCACAGGAAAACAATATAATTGGAGATAGGAGTAATTAAAAAAAGACATCGAAGAAAAAAAGAAGATTGTAACGGTATATTACGTAATAAGGGAAATTTCGAACCATGACATAATTTGGTATATTAGACATAATTTACCTTGAAAAAATTTAGAAGATATATATGGGTTATTGATGTTGGGGAACAAATATGTCGTGGCTGGTGAGTCAACACGGCTAGGTCCGTGGGTCGATGTCGGGAGCTCTTTGCGGGGTGATTTGGATGATGAGGTGGCCGAGCCCTCGGAGAGGAGTGCCGGTTAGCGGTGGTCGGGGTCGGGACTAATTGACAACTCCTCTCTATCGAGTGGATCGTACTCCCATGCCGAGTCCCTCGTCGTCAATGAACGGTCGTCCTCCTGCAAAAAATGGCTTTCGCCGGGTGGTACCCGGCTGTCGCACCTCAAACGAGCAAGTTAATAACGAGAGGGATTACTTTTTCTCTCCTTTTTTGTTTCTTTTTCCTCCCCCTTGGCTGGAGGCTAGCCAGGAGTTTTATACTAAGGCACAAGGGTTAATGGAGCGTCGATTCGACGTCACCACTGACCCTCGAGGGATGGGACGGCCCTTCTGGAATGTGCAGAGTGGTGTCGGACGGCACCGCCCCGAGCTCCCGGGATGGGACATGTGGCTTATCTTCTTGGTACGAGCTCCCGGGACAGGACGTGTGGCGTAGGCTCTGACTTGGCGTGCAGTGTTGGCTGTGACATGTCCAAGCTACCAAAATATACCGTATCACTTCTCCCCCCCCCTCGCCAAGGCGTGCCATGGGGTCCTTAACGAACCAGGTGGCATGCCTGAGTTGGAGGGATGCTGATCGCTCAGGAGGAGAAAACGTAATTGACTCATCGTGGGGCGATTTAGAGGGGTAATGCACCGTACTTCGAGTAGGATTGACCCTATTGGTCAAACAGTTGGGACCTGTCATCTTGGTCGGTCGAATAACCGGTTTGGCGCGGGTCGTAGTTACAGACCTCAGTTTTGCAAGTCGGTGAGCGAACCGATGTGATTCGGTTAGAGCTGCGAGTCGTACATCGACGTGGACGGGGAGGGGTGTCGGGTTGGCCGAGAGGTGCGACTCGAGCGTTAGGTTGTTCGAGATGCAACTTGGGCATTGGATCAGTTGCGAGGTGTGACTCGGGCATTAGGTTGTTCGAGATGCGACTCGGGCATCGGATCAGCCGCGAGGTGTGACTCGGACGTTAGGTTGTTCGAGATACAACTCGGCCATTGGATCGGTCGCGAGGTGTGACTTGGGCGTTATGTTGTTTTAAGATGCAGCTTAGGCATCGGATCGACTGCGAGGTGTGACTCGGGCATTAGGTTGTTCGAGATGCAGCTCGGGCATCGGATCGGTCGCAAGGTGTGACTCGGGCGTTAGGTTTGGGCTCGGGTTTCGGTGCCAGTGGGTCACCTGTCAAGAGCGATCTGGAGCGACCCGGGCAGGAGCCAGACCTGCGGGCCGAGCGACTATGCTTGTGCTCAGGTTTCGGTGCCAGCGGGTCGCTTGTCGAGAGCGATCTGGAGCGACCCGGGCGGAGCTAGAATCGCGAGCCGAGCGACTATGCTCGTGCTCGGGCTTTAGTGCCGGCGAGTCGCTTGTCTAGAGCGATCTGGAGCGACCCGGGTAGGAGCCAGACCTGTGGGCTGAGCGACTATGCTCGTGCTCAGGTTTCGATGCCAGCGGGTTGCCTGTCGAGAGCGATCTAGAGCGATCGAAGTAGGAGCTGGAATCGTGAGCCAAGCGACTATGCTCGTGCTTGGGCTTTGGTGCCGGTGGGTCGCTTGTCGAGAGTGATCTAGAGCGACCCGAGCAGGAGCTAGAATCATGAGCTGAGTGATTATACTCAGGCTCGGGCTTTGGTGCCGGTGGGTCGCCTGTCGAGAGTGATCTGGAGCGACCCGGGTAGGAGCTGGAATTGTGAGCCGAGTGATTATACTCGGGCTCAGGCTTTGGTGTCGGCGGGTCGCCTGTCGAGAGCAATCTGGAGCGACCCGAGCAGGAGCTGGAATCGCTAGCCGAGTGATTTTACTTGGGCTCGGGCTTTGGTGCCGGCGGGTTGCCTATCAAGAGCGATCTGGAGCGACCCGGGCAGGAGCCAAACCTGCGGGCCGAGCGACTATGCTCATGCTCAAGTTTCGATGCCAGCAAGTCGCTTGTCAAGAGCGATCTGGAGCGACCCAGGCAGGAGCTGGAATCGCGAGCCGAGTAACTATGCTCGTGCTCAGGTTTTGGTGCTAGCGGGTCGCCTGTCGAGAGTGATCTGGAGCGACCCGGGAAGGAGCTAGAATCGCGAGCCGAGCGACTATGCTCGTGCGTGGGCTTTGGTGCTGGCGAGTCGCCTGTCGAGAGCGATCTGGAGAGACCCGGGTATGAGCCAGACCTACGGGCCGAGCTACTATGCTCGTGGTCAGGTTTCGGTGCCAGTAGGTCGCCTGTCGAGAGCGATCTGGAGCAACCTAAGCAGGAGCTGGAATCGCAAGCCAAGTGATTATACTCGGGCTTAGGCTTTAGTGCCGGTGGGTCGCCTGTCGAGAGTGATCTTGAGCGACCCGGGCAGGAGCTGGAATCGCGAGCCGAGCGACTATGCTCGTGCTCAGGTTCGGGTGCCAGCGGGTCGCTTGTCAAGAGCGATCTGGAGCGACCCGGGCAAGAGCTGGAATCGCGAGCCGAGTGACTATGCTCGTGCTCAGGCTTTGGTGCCGGCAGGTCGCCTATCGAGAGTGATCTGGAGCAACCCGGGTAGGAGCTAGACCTGCGGGCCGAGCGACTATACCTGGACGTCGGTTCGTGCCCAGATGTTGTCACGCCATGTGGTAGGCCGGATGAAGTGTCACTTCGGCCTAGCGGGAGACTTTTTATTTTAACGGCCTTCGGCAACAGGCCTCGAGCAATGGGACTCTTCTAGCGCGGGCTCCGAGGCATTTGAATCTAGTGGATCCAAGGGGTTGTGACGGGTCTTAAATGTGGCGACTGTTTCTCTCCTTGGGAAACCCCAACCGCCGCCCCGCTGGGGACAACTCGCCCCTCATAAACCCTACCCAGGGCGGTTGTCATCTTATTTGTCATCAGGTCGGGATGTCTCCGTCATCATCTTCGTCGTTGTCTTCATCTCCTTCCCTGTCTCCTTCTCCTTCTCCTTCTTCTTCTTTTGGGGGTTCCTAGGACAAGGTGGTCTGTGTGTCTTCGGGTAGCGCCTCTTCGGAGGCCTCAGGGAGTTCGGCCGCGCTTGAGGCTCTTAAGTCGTGGCACGATGTGGACTCGGTGGTGACCAAGGACCTTTTGGAAGTGCTCCGGGAGCGCTATCACATCCCCAAGTGTTATGGTATGCACGTCCCTTGGCCAGAACAACGGCCGTATGATCGGTTTCTCGATGGGTTTGGACTAACCGTGGGGGTGCTTGAGGTGGGGCTACGGCTCCCGGTGCACCCCGTCATCAAGGACTGTCTTTTCTTTTAAGGGATCTTGCCATCCCAGGTGTCGCCTAACTCATGGCGGTACCTGGTGGCCTTTATCTAGGAGTGCCGGAGGGCTGGGATCAAGCAGTCCTGGGCCCTATTTCTGACTTGCTTCCACTTGGACAAAGGGCTAGGTGGGTATTATCTAACCGCCCGTAGCGGTTTCAAAATCAGTGGTGCGCCTTCCAACAACAAGGGTTGGAAGAGGCGCTTCTTCTTTGTTTGCTGCAGCCAAGAGTGGGGCTTCAGCAATGGGTGGGCTTTTCCGAACATCGATAACGATCCCCCGTCGCTCTCCGATGGAGAAACAGCGGTCATGGATCGACTGAGGGGTATCCTGTCCTCTTCTCGGGCAATCAAGGAGATGACCAAGGGGGGGATGGTTGAAGCAGAGATGAGCCCCGCCACCGGGGGTATGGCCATTCGCCTATGATGGCTTGATCGCTTGTCCTGACTTATTTGACTGACCAGTCTTCTTTTGCAGAGATGGTGGATCTTCGTTCCATGAAGAAAATGGCCAACATCAAGGTTGTCATGCCCCCATCTCGGGACGGGGAGGGTTCCTACGGTAGGGAGCCCCCGCCGGAGGGTACTCCGAAGAGGGCGCCGACGTCTCCAGCGGAGGGGCGCCCTTCGAAGAGGACGAAGGCGTTGGCTCGAAAAATGCCCGCGGGTCCCGCCACTCGCTCGAGCGCCACCCTGGGATTGCCCGGGGCTGCCCCGCAGGATGAGGGCTCGGGGGGCGTGAAGGGGAAGGGATCGGCCGCGTCATCCGGCGGTGACCCTTCTAAGAGGGCACTGGTGCACCCACTACCGATACGGGAGCTATGTTGCATCCACTCCTGGGTCGGTGGTGAGCAGTACCAAGCTCCGAGTATGGCCGATCTTCCGGCAGGGGAGCCAGGGACCCCCTATACCGCCCGGTGGCCAACCCTCCGGGCCGACGATCGCATCTAGAGCGACGGGCCCACTGCCCAAGAGTTCATTCGGGGGGCGCTCCACCCCGCCATAGCCAAGGACATGTACAGCTCCCACTCTGGGGAGCTGGCCGAGCGAGTGGCCAAGTCGCTCGTTTGGGTAAGTGGTGTCTTCTTTTCCCTACTTAACCCCCTTTTTCCCTGGGTGCTGACACCGTCCTTCGCGTAGAGCCAACACTATGGCATGGCGCTGATCGATCGGGTCCTCAATGCCGGGCGTGTGATTGGGCGCCAGTTGGAGGCTGATGCCGCCCTTCAGAAGGAGATTCTGGAGTTGAGGACCCGGGGTGGGCCAGAGGTCGTTGCCACAGCCGAGGAGCGTGCCTCTGCGTTGGGTGAGGAGGTGGCTCGTTTGAAGACCGAGCTGGAAGAAAGCCGGTCACTTGTCCGATCGCTGGATGATGAACTACTGACCTTTTCCTGCGACGTCGAGACTGCTAGGTCCGCAGCTTGGGCCGTCGAGGAGGTTTTGAAGGAGGAGCGGCTGGAGTTGCCTAGAAGGATCGAGGAGGCGATCACCGGGTATAAGGCTTCTGCCATGTTTGAACGTGGGCTTGTGCGGTCGGGACGGGCCATGTATGAGTATGGGTACCAGGTGGCCTGCACTCGCTTCCAGGTGAAGTACCCAGACTTGGAGCTTGAGTTGGATCCCTTTGTCAACAATTCGGTGGACCAGAACGTCGACATGCCGGCGAGTGTCCACTTCGATGATGGGCCCGAGACTCCCCCCTCGAGCTAGGGGCTGTGCTTCCTTCTCTCTTCTCTTTTTGTTTGCTAGCCGGGGTTGGGGTTGTACCACCCAACCTCCTCATGTATTGCCTCTTTTTTCAAGAAGTGTTTTCATTTAAAACTCTGACTTTGTATTTTCCTGGCTATGTGTGTGCTTCACATGTCTGTTAGGACTCTAGCTAGGAGAGTCCTAATTGAGAAGGACATTTATGTAAAACCTACCTAAGCCGACCCCTATTAAAGAGGTGAAGAGGTTGGCTAGGGTTAGGAGGTTGTTTCTTAGAGAAGAAATAGGAGTTGTAAAGGAATAAGAGTCTTAAGTAGGAGTCCTATTAGGAGTTGGTTAGAAGTAAGAGTCTTGAGTATGAGTCCTATTAGGAGTTAGGGTTTATAAGCCCTATAAATAGCCATGTATTCCTCCTCTTTTGTTAAGCAATAGATGAATCTTTTCTGCAGCCTTTGAGCAGCAACTTGGAGGGAGGAACCCCTATAGAGTTCCAAGGAGGCCGATCCCCTAAAGAGATCAACCCCAAGTTTAGAATCTGCTAAGGTTCTAACAATGTCTTCTCCACATCTCGACTTGCTTTTCTCATGGGTAGAATTTCTTTAGGTTTGTCGCGTTCCAAGTTCTTGGCATGGGGCTTCCTTCCATGGTTTCGAGTCGGTAGGTCCCCTCTCGAACCACGTCATAGACCCGATATGGGCCTTCCTAGTTAGGTGCAAGCTTTCCCCCTGCTCGGGTCGGGTCGCTCACCTCCACCCTTCAGAGGACGAGGTCCCTAACTTTGATCGGTCGCGGGCGTACTTTACGGTTGTATGCACAGGCTGTTGCCTTTTTGTATGCCAAGGAACACAGGTGTGCCTTGGCTCTCTTCGAGGATATCTAAGTTTGCTCGGAGGCCCTCCTCGGAATCCCTTTGTTCATAACTGGAGATGTGTAGAGTCGAGAACACCATCTTGGGCGGAAGGACTGCTTCAGTCCCATACGTGAGGCTGAACGGAGACTCCTCCGAGGTAGTTTTGGGAGTCGTTCGCATTGCCCATAAGATGCTAGGAAGCTCCTCCACCCAAGCTCCCTGCGCACCCGAGATCCTCCTCTTGAGGCCTTCCAAAATCGCTCGGTTCATTACCTTGGTCTGGGGGTGCGCGACCAAGCTGAACTTCAGCTGGATCCCGTATGATTGGCAATATGCCTTGAACTTAGCATTATTGAATTGAGCTCCATTGTCGGTGATAATAGCCTTCAGGATCCCGAACCGAGTGATGATGTTCTTCCATGTGAAGATTTGAACTTGCTTCTCTGTAATGGAGGCCAAAGGTTCAGCTTCGACCCACTTCATGAAGTAGTCGACACTAACTATAAGAAAGCGTCATTGTCCCGACGCTGGAGGGAATGGCCCGAGAAGATCAAGTCCCCATTGGGCGAAGGGCCATGCCGCGTCCATCGAGGTAAGGGGAATCGCCGGCTGGTGTGGTTGTCGGGCGTGCCTCTGGCATTGCGGGCATTGCTGCACATATGACAAGGCGTGTCCCAGCGCATGGTTGGTCAGTAGTATCCCTGCCGAAGGGTTTTGAAGGCCAAGGTTCATCCCCCGATGTGCTCCCCACAGATCCCCTCATGGAGCTCGGCGAGGACCGTCTCAGCTTCTGATGGCGCGAGGTAGCGTAAGAGAGGTTGAGAGAAGGCCCTTTGGTATAGCCTGCCACCGACGACGCAGTACCAAGCTTAGGTTCGCCTCAACCGCCTCGCAGCCGCCGAGTCGTCGGGCTCCTTTCCACTCGTCTTGAAGCGGAGGATCTCCTCCATCCAATTGGGTGGTAGACCTATTTTGGCAACCTCATGAGTCGCCACCGTCGGTGCCATTATGGACTCAGTCGCTGGGGCGAATGTCGGGCCGCGGGCGGAGGCCAACCTGGCTAGTGCATCGGCCCGCATGTTCTGTGCCCGAGGTATTCTGGCGATTGAGAGACGGTTGAAGCAATGGGCGAGTCGCTTTGGTTCCATAAGGTATAGTGCCATTGTTGGGTCGCGGGCTTCGTAGCTCCGGTTGACGTGTCCCGTCACTAATTGGGAGCCGCTGAAAACCTCAAGGTTGTCTGCATGCATCTCCAGAGCGAGGCGTAGGCCGTGGAGTAACGCCTCGTACTCGGCCTCGTTATTGGTAGCTCGGAACTGTAACTGGAGCGACCTCTCATAGGTTTCCCCCGACGGGTCCTTGACGATAAGCCTGATACCTGCCACTCCGGAAATGGATGAGCCGTCCACATGGGTCCATGTTATGGTTGTCCTGCCCCACGTCAAGGTCTTCAGGGGTTAGCTCGGAAATGAAATCAGCCAATACCTGAGCTTTGATGGCAGTCCTGGGGGAGTACTGAATGTCGAATTCACTGAGCTCGATCGACCATCGCAGCATACATCCTACCGCATCAAAGTTGGAAAGTATCTGTCACAGCAGCTGGTTAGTGACCACTTTGATCATGTGGGCTTGAAAGTAGGGCTGCAACTTTCAGGCTGTCTTCATGAGAGCGAGAGCCAGCCTTTCGATCGGGGGGTACCGCGCCTCAGGCCCGACGAGGATATGGCTGACATAATATATAGGTTGCTGAGTTGGCGGTACCTCCCAGACTAACACCGAGCCGACTACTTGTGGCGAGGCCGCCAAGTAGAGATTAAGGGTTTTGCCCGGTTCGGGCGAGGTGAGTCGGGGCAAGCGGGTAAGGCTCACCTTTAGCTTTTGGAAGGCTTCCTCGCACTCAGAGGTCCACAAAAAGTTGTCAGCCCATCGCAGAGCCCGAAAAATGGGGAGGCACTTGTCGCCTAATCATGACACGAACCTACTGAGTGCTGCCATTCTCCCGGCAAGTCGCTATACCTCCTTGACCGAGCGGGGGGAGTGCATCTCGGCTATGGCTCGTACCTTTTCTGGGTTGGCGTCTATCCCCCTTTGGTGAATGTTAAAGCTGAGGAACCTCCCCGAGCTGACTCCAAAGATGCACTTCGTGGGATTTAGACGCATGTTGAACCGCCGGAGCGTCCGGAACATCTCCGCCAGATCGGTTAGGTGCGTACTTGTGGCCTTGCTCTTTACAATCATGTCGTCCACGTAAACTTCCATATTCCTCCCGAGCTGGTGTTTAAAAAGTTCGTTGACCATCCTTTGGTAGGTCGTACCAGCGTTTTTCAGGGCGAAGGGCATTACTTTGTAACAATACGCTCCTCTGTGGGTGACGAAGGCTGTGTTCTCTTGATCCTGAGTCGCCATTCGGATTTGGTTGTAGCCTAAGAATGCATCCATGAATGTAAGGAGCTCGTGGCTTGCGGTGGCGTCGACTAGTTGATCTACCTTGGGGAGCGGATAGCAGTCCTTAGGGCATGCCCGATTGAGATCGGTGTAATCAACACACATCCTCCAACTTTCATTAGACTTCTTAATGAGGACTACATTCGACAGCCACCGGGGGTATTGGACCTCAGTAATGAATCTGGCCTTTTCAAGGCGGTCGACCTTGTCACCGATCGCCTTCAATCGGTCTAGAGCAAACTTCCTCGGTCTTTGTCTTACCGGCCGAGCTTCGGGGTCGATGTTGAGCTAGTGTTGGGCCACTTCCGGACTAATCCCGGGCATCTCCTCGGGAGACCACGCGAACATATCGGCGTTTCTCCTCAGGAAGTCAATGAGGTGGAGCTGGTCTGCCTCGGGGAGTGTGGTCCCGACCCTGACGGTCTGGTCAGGTCAGCTCTTTTTTAGGGGTACCTCGACGAGCCATTCGGGAGGCTCCAGCGGCATTGGTGTTGTGGGTCCTTCGCAGGGGTCAGGGACCTGAGCGGGGTGCGACTTTGCTAGGAGAGTGACTACTGTGAGATAGCATCGCCTCGACTCCCCTGGGTCGCTATGAGCTTCCCCGATCCCCACCGAGGTCGGAAACTTGCTGGCTCGATGATAGGTGGAAACCACCACCTTTAACTTGTTTAGCGTCGGTCGGCCGAGGATGGTGTTTTAAGCCAAGGGTAGATCGACCACCATAAAGGTGGTTATGATTGTCTTCACTTTCGGCTCCTCCCCAATGGTGACAGGGAGGGCAGTAGTCCCAAGCGGCGATATAGAATCCCCCGTGAATCCCATGAGTGCGGACGCCATAGGGGTGAGGTCTCCCTCGGTCAAGCCGAGCCTCCTGAAGGCATCGAGGTAAAGAACGTCGGCGAAGCTCCCGGTGTCGACCATCACCCTTTTTACTGGAGCATTGGCGACCTGGATGGAGATCACCAAAGCGTCATCGTGGTGAGAGTGATCAATTTCTCTAGCCCCGAAGGTGATTTTCGGCTCGAGCTTGAGCCAGGGACGTTTCTCGACCGTGCTGCGGGCATAGGCTTTCCTCGCCACAAAGCTGTTGCCACCGGCCATAGGTCCCACGGAGATAACGTCAATTTGTCTTTCGATGGGTTCTTTGAGGTGCAGAGTCACTTCCCCGGGTTCCCTGAGATAGCGTCCAAGGTGGCCTCTCCGGATCAGTCCCTCTATTTGATTTTGGAGGTCGTGGCAGTCCTCTGTGTCATGGCCGTGGTCTCGGTGGAACCTACAATATTTAGACCGATCCTTATGAGTGGCCCTCATGGGACGAGGATGTCGCAAGAGACCTTTTTCCCTAATTTGGAGAAAGATCTCGGTGCAGGAGGTTTTCAGGGGAAGAGGCGAGGGCCTCGAGAGTAGTTCTTGTCGATCAGGCCCCCGCCGAGGTGGCACCAGGGTTGCTGAAGTTGTTCCCCGGGATTGTTCCACCCTTGGCCTCTTGTCTTCCATTCACTTTCCCGCCACCAGTGCTTCGGCGGCAACGTATTGGTTGGCGCGCTAGAGCATTTCGGAGACGGTTACCGGTGGCTTCTCGATCAACGACCAGAAGAACCTCGAAGGCTTCAAACCTATCAGAAACTCCTGCATGATTAGAGAGGGGTGAGCATTCGAGAATCCCAAGATCTTAGTGGCAAAACATGCCACGAACTGAGTAAGCGGCTCGTATTCGCGTTGAGATAACGTGAGTAGGGTGGCCATGGAAGGCTTGGGTCACACGCTGGCGAGGAAGTTTTGCTCGAACTCCCTGGCGAGCTGGTCAAAGGATGAGACCGAGGATTGGCGCAGCCAGCTGAACCATGCTCGGGCCGGTCCCCTCAGGGTGGTCGAGAATGCCTGGCACATTAATACATTGGAGGTGTCATAGAGGGCCATCTGAGCCCGGAATGCAGAGACGTGCTCCGCGGGATCGGAGCTGCCGTCGTATGTCTCTAATGCCGGCAGCCTTAAGTTGAGGGGTACTGGCTTGTCTTGTACTTCCTGAGTGAAAAGGGACCTGCTTAAGCCATCTTCGGTGGACTCGCTTCGTGATTTTTGAAACTTGCGTTGGAACTCGTTCAGACATTGATTGACCCGGGACAGCTGGGCCCTAAGCGAGTCGTTCTCCAAGTCGGATGATACAGTGTCCGACTCGAGGTGGGGTAGGGTGACTCGGCAGGTTGCGGGTGTGTTCCGTCCGAGCGGACCTCTCGCGTCCAACGCTTGCTCTCGGGCTTCTGTAGTCCCGACTTGCTCCCCGCTCGGATCAGTCAAGGGAGTTGCCAGCCGCACAATCTGAGGAATGAGCGAAGTGAGCATCTATATCATGCCTGCCATGGCCTGCACTTGTTTGGAGAGGCTGAGGAACGCCTCGGGTGTCACGGCCGAGGGTCTTGCGGCGAATCCGGGGGGCAATAACCCCGGGTCGTTGAACAGGTGCCAATAGCGGTCTGGCGTCGAGGTCAGAATCCCGCCATCTCCGGGAGCGGGAAGGACCTGGCTTCCGAATTCGACGGAAGGGAGGTCGGTAGGTGGTTCTCCCTCAGGGAGAGCTTCAGCTAGATGCTCCTACGACATGGCCCTCCTTCTAGCGCCAAAATATTGGGGAACAAATATGTCGTGGCTGGTGAGTCAGCACGGCTAGGTCCGCAGGCCAATGTCAGGATCTCTCTATGGGTGATTCAGATGATGAGATGGCCGAGCCCTCGGGAAGGAGTGTTGGTTGGCGTTGGTCGGGGTCGGGACTGATTGACAACTCCTCTTTGTCGAGCGGATCGCACTCCCGTGCCGAGTCCCTCGCTGTTAACGAACGATCGTCCTCCTGCAAAAAATAGCCTTCGCCGGGTGGTACCCGGTTGTGGCCCCTTTAACGAGCAAGTTAGTAACGAGAGAGATTGCTTTTTCTCTTCTTTTTTATTTTTTTTCCCTCCCTCTTGACCGGAGGCCGACCAGGAGTTTTATACTAAGGCGCGAGGGTTGATGGAGTGTTAATTCGGCGTCTGTTGAATCTCGGATTTTGATGATGAAACTAATTGATTGTGTTTAGACGTTTAACTGCATTTTGAGTGATGCAGGTCTACTCGATCAGGATTAGACAATTGACGCAGGAGGAATTGACGTTGTCGCC